>RJWM01013799.1:0-52181 GCA_004363535.1 Dasyprocta punctata
ACAAAAGCATTTCTGGATGGAGTAGAAGTGAGGTTCAGAGTGTTCTGGTCATCAGGTATGTGTTTGTTACATTGTTTCTACATGTTTGTTAGGTTGTTCAGGCTTATTGGACCAAAGAGTGCTTGAACTGTGGTTTATCTCTGGGGATGCTGTAAGGCCTGGCCATCCTGTCTTCTTCTTGGGACCAAGTTTCTATCTACACAGGCTGGTTTGCCTTATCTGTCTTCTGATTGTTTTTTATTTTATTTTATTTATTTATTTATTTTGCGGCACTGGGGATCGAACTCACAACTTCGTGCCTGCTAGACCGGCACATAAGCCATTGAGCCAAACTCCTGGGCCTTCTTTTTTTTTTTTTTTTTTTTTTTTTGCGGCACCGGGGATTGAACTCACAGCCTTGCGCCTGCCAGACAGGCGCTTGAGCCACTGAGCCAAACTCCCAGCCCTGGTTTTTTGAGGCAGGGTCGCACTATGTAGCTCAGGCCGGCCTTGCGCTCACGTTGTAGCCCAAGCCGGCCTTGAACTCACAATGCTCCGCCTACCTCAGCCTCCCGAGTGCTGGGATTAAAGGCGTGCGCCACCACGCCCGGCTGTCCTGGGCCTTCTGATTGTTTTGCAGATAGCTAAGTTTAGGTAGAGGCCACTAAAATGGTACTTTGCTATCTGCAATAGTTCAATTCTTTAATTCATACAACTTCCAAAGCTTGCTTCTGTCTTGTGCTTCTTCACTGCCTACCTGTTTCCAAACCTGGTGTCCTGCAGAAGTGAGAATAAGCTTGCTTCACTCGCAGGTTGAATATTGGTTAGACCATCTCACAGTGAAGCTTTCCCCTTCTAAAATGCAGCCATGAACAAAAGTGGAGGTGACACACAAATGTGCAAAGTCCATCCACTAAAACTCTCCTCTTTATTCTTGAAAAACTGTCAGGCTTCCTTTCAGTATATCTGCCACTATTTTGTATAGAAGTCTACTAAGCAGAATGCTGATTTCCAAACCTAACAAAGAGAAACATCAAGTTAGGATGGATGTGAAGGATACATACCCTCTCAAAATGTGTCTGTTGAAGCTCTAACTCACTACTGATGGTATTAGGAAGTGTAGGACCTTTGGAAGGTAATTAGGTATTCATTTATTTATTTATTTATTTATTTTTGGTCCTGAGAATTGAACGCAGGACCTTGGGCTTGCCAGGCAGGGCCTTGTGCTGCTAAGCTATATCCCTGGCCCTGTAATTAAGTTTAGATGAGGGTGGGGCCCTTGTAATGGGAATAGTGCTTTTATAAGTACAGACCCTGGAAAGCACCTCCCCCACCTGTCATGTGAAGACATCCCTCACTGGGAGCCATCCATGTTGCCACCGTAATCTTGGAATTCTCACCTTCAGAACTGTGAGTGACAGCTTCCATCACTGCAGTTGTGATACTGTTACAGCAGATTGAGCTGACTGAGAAAAGGCAACTGTTAACCTAATAATAAGGAGAGATGAGGAAACTGACTTGGAAGTGCATTCCCATAGGAATTCTGTAGTGATGGTCACCTGTATAGAGGCATTGGTTGAAGAGGACCTAACTTCTTAGGTCACTGTGTAGTGTAATAAATGATGTTCATGAAAATAGTTCTTGATGAATAGTAACTGCACTTAACACCAGAATCTAAGCAGAAAAACTTTGTAAATTAGATTTGATGTTCTTGATGAATAGTTCATCAAGAACAGGTTGAATTTTTCACAAGCGTTTCTGAAAACAAAATTATACATTAAAAATTTGTAGTTTTAAAGTTGGATATAGTGGCCCATGCCTGTAATCCCAGCACTCGGGAGAATGAGGCAGGAGGATCACCTTAGTTGTAAGCCAGCCCAGTTTACATACCAAGAGCCTATCTTAAAAAAGAAAACAAAACAAAAACAAAATAAGTATGTGTAATTTTGTATCTTAATTATACTTCAGTAAAGCTGTTATGAAAAAAAAAACGGTTGGTAAAAATTTTAAATCCATATTAGAAATACTTCCATCTCAAATAATTGAAACCATTCATCTGAAAATCAAACTAAGTTTTCTGCTGTCCAGATGCCTTGTGCTTCGTAAGTTACAGAAGCCTTTTTGTTACTGTATTTTGTTTTTCAGAATTAAAAAAAGGGTCATACCAGGTAAAATTCTGCTTTCATTGTCCTAAAATTTTACCTGAAATACTTATAGGATTTGTGTCATCTTTAAGCCAGGAGCAAATGATTTCCCACTTTTCCAAGTGTTCTTAAATCTAATTTACAAAGTTTTTCTGCTTAGATTCTGGTGTTAAGTGCAGTTACAAATGGGCTGTGGGAGTTGAAGCCACCCTGGGCTGCACAGAGAGACCCTGCCTCAAAAAACAAACCAATGGGCCATGGGTCTTTGTGCCTGAATCTTCCTAGCAGAACAGGAAGAGAGTTTCTTACCTTTTCACAGAATTTCTAAAATTATTTCCCTGTCATATTAGATGAATATGAGCTTAAAGTAATTTATAAAATGTATAGGTGTACAGGCCTTGTCCGACTGGAAACTACTTGAAAAATATCTCCCCCCCGCATCCATTTGTGTAACCCTCACTAGGGGGCAGTGACACCACCTCCGTCACCCTCGAAACAGTGCTTTGGGGCAAATGTTGATGGTGCCTGTTAAGTAAACTGCTTGCCATACCGCCTGTCTCTTACCTTATTGCTTTATAATAGATAAATGGCAGTGCCCTTTACAGTCTTTTGCTTTTGACATCGGACTCCCACTCTTTGGAGATAAGATTGTGGTAGTGTGGAAAGAGGGCAGGATGAGGAAAACAAACATTAAAAACGACCTGGGGAATTTAAAAAATACAGATTTCTGGGTTCTTGTAGGAATTCTGATTCAGTGACAATGTTTTTTAACAAGCATCGCAAATGATTCTGATGCAGATGTCCAAAGATCACAACCCCCCAAGTACTGTCCTAGTAGTTTCTAACTATAACACAGTATTTTTACTAGTTTACTGTGGAGAGGCTGAAAGCCACATATTTTATTTTCATTCCTTATAAACTGAAAATATGACTATAGAATAGTTGTAGAAATAGATAGTAAAAAGAAAGTTGCTACCCTTTGGTTTGCAAGCCTTAAGGGTTTTTGTTTTGGAATACCTTCATGTGCTAATAGATGCCCACCTGAGGACATTCTTGTGGTTTATTTGCATTCTAGGACAATTACATCCTTCTTTCCCATTGTCTAGAAAATATGTTTAGTATTTAATTCTGATTGTTAAAGCAGAGGTGGGGAGTAACCTTTTTATTGGCCTTGTCTCACTTAAGAAGGCACTAGCTTGACTATTTTCCATTCCATCAGAAGGAAATGACTTACTGGCAAAAAGCATCAGATACTGCTGCAGACATTAGCCCCAAGAAAATCACTGAGTTTGTAAACTCTTTCCAGCTAGTTAGTTTAATATTGACATTTGTTTAGAGTATTTATTTCTTCCTGCTTTGGGAAGACTGACCTTTCCTCCTTGCAGTAAATGCTTTGGTTTTTTCCCACTTGCTTCCTTGCATTTTAGATAGCTTGTTCCTCCATTTCCTGCGGTGTAGCCATTGCCATGTTGTTTGAGAAAATCAGCCTGAATCAGACTCTTCTTATTTTGGTACACCCCAGTTAGAGATTATAAGGTCACTAGCTGCAAGCAGTATGTAGATGCTGCTTCATTTTTTATTTTTTTGGAACCGGGAATCAAACTCAGGACCCTGCACTTACCAGGCAGGCGCCGTGCCACTGAGCTGTATCACCGGCCCCTTACTTCTTCAAACTCAATAACTTTGTACATAATTTTACTTTGACAGGTTTTTCCTGAGTTAACCCCATTGTGAGTGGAAAGCTCCAACTATTTCTTTGTTATTTAGGTAGAGTTGGTGGATATGCTGGGCTACTTATACCCCTCTCCACTATCACCCCCTTTAGCAGATATCACTAAGCCATCACTTTCTTTCTTAATGAAGCAGGCCTTAGAATCAGGAGAAGGGCTCTAGCCATCTGCTACATTTGGCCCACATCAAGCATCACTAATTATTGCATAGTTTTGTGTCTTTTAGCCGCCAGTAACTTGACCAGGTACAAAAGGAATGGGTAGTAAGTATCCTGTCCCCCTCCCTGTTTTATTAGCATATGATTAGCAAAAAATATTGTATGAATTTAAGGTGTACAACTTTGGTAATTTATATATGTATGTATGCTGAAACAATTACCACAGTCGAGTTTGTTAACACATCTATCATCTCACAGTTACTTTTTTTTCTTTTTGTTTCCTTTGGTCTTTTTTTTGAGGCAGTGTTTCACTGTATGGTTCAGGCTGGCCTTGAACTCACTTTGTAGTGGAGGCTGGCCTCAAACTCACAGCGATCCTCTTGCCTCAGGCTCTCGAGTGCTTGGATTACACCACCACACCTGGCTCTCATAGTTATCTTTTTTGTGTGTGGTGAGAGCATTTAAGAGCTACTCAGCAAACTTCAAGCATATTATACAGTATTGTTAATTATTGTTACCATGCTGGACATTAAATCACCAGAACTTAGTCATCTGATAACTGAAAGCTTTTTTTTTATTTTGTGAAGAAACAAAGTGTCATATCCAAATAATAAGAGAATAATAGTTATTACACTGTATCCTCTAAGTAGTTACTCAGTACTAGTAATAAACCAGCAGATTCTTACAAAAGAGAAACAAATAATAGCACAAACCTTCTTTTCAACGAATTAAGATGAACTGTTAGTGTAAATTGAACAAATTAGCATTTGTATTGAAATAGTTCTAGCCAGGCTTGTGTGTTTGTGTTTCATAGACAGAAACCATGGTGTGCCGGGATTATAGGCGTGTGCCACCACGCCTGGTCCCAGTACTAACAGTTCTAAATTGTGCTGCTGTAATCATATGGGTATGTATGTATCCCTGGGATATGGTGATTTTACTCTAGGGAAGATAGCTAGGAAGGAAGTACCTAACCTACCAGCAGTGTAGCAAGGTTCCAGTTTCCACATATCCTCACCAACATTTGTTACTAGATTTTTTTGATGGTAGGCATTCTTTTTTGGGTAAGATGATACCTCAATGTAGTCTTAATTTTCATTTCTCAAATGGCCAGCAATTATGAACGTTTCTTCATGTAGTTATTGGCCACTTCTGAGAAGTGTCTGTTCATTTTGATTACTCATGTTTTGATTCTTTTATTTTGGGGGAAGGGTTTTTGTTTTGTTTTGTTTTTGTTTTTTAGTTCTTTATGTATTCTTGATATTAGTCCTCCGTCCATGGAATAGCTGGCAGATTTTTTTTTCCCATTCCGTAGATTGTGCACTTTGTTGGCTGTTTTCTTTGCATTGTAGAAGCTTTTTAATTTGATATGATCCCATTTATTGATTCTCAGTACTATTTCTTGTGCTAGTGGGGTTCTGTTCAGAAAGTCTTTGCCTACACCTATGTCTTGAAGAGTTGTACCTGTTTTATCTTCCAGTAGATTAAGTGTTTCTGTTTTAACATTTAAGTCTTCAATCCATTTTGGTTTTAGTTTAGTACATGGTAAGATATATGAGTCTAGACTCAATCTTCTGTGTATGGATATCTAATTTTTCTAGCACCATTTATGAAAAAGTCTGTCTTTCCTTCAGTGAATGTTTTTGGCTCCTTTGTCAAATATCAAATAGCTGTTGTATCTGGGACTGTTTCTGCTTGTATTGTCTTCTACTTATCCACATGTCCGCTTTTGGGCCAGTACTAGGCTGTTTTAATTTCTGTAACTTTGTAGTATAACTTCAAGTCTGGGATTGTGATGCCATCTGTTTTGCTTTTGTTACCCAGGGACTGCTTTTACTATTCTAGGTCTCTTTTGATTCCATATAAATTTTAGAATTATTAGCCGGGCGAGGTGGCGCACGCCTTTAATCCCAGCACTCGGGAGGCTGAGGTAGGTGGAGCAATGAGAGTTCAAGGCCGGTTTGGGCTTCAACATGAGCAAAGCTGGCCTGAACTACATAGTGCGACCCTGCCTCGAAAAAAAATAGGACCGGGAGTTTGGCTCGATGGCTTCAGTGCCTCCCTGGCAGGCGTGAGGTTGTGAGTTTGATCCCCGGTGACGCCAAAAAAAAAAAAAAAAAACAAAGAAGAAGAAGAAGAAAAAAGAAAAGAATTATTTTTTCTATCTTTGAGAAATGATGTTGGTATTTTGATTGGTATTGCATCAAATCCATATATCAATCTTGGAAGTATAGCCATTTTGATTATGTTGGGTCTGCCTATCCAGAAGCAGTTATGTTTTCCTTTTCAGATGTCTTCTTTGATTTCCTTTTTCAGTCTGATGCAATTTTCATTGTAGAGGTCTTTTACTTCCTTAATTAGGTTTATACCTAAATGCTTAATTTGTTGTGAATAGTATAACTGAAAGTTCGTATCTTTTGGTCAGTCTCTTCTTACTTTCCCCATTCCTGACATCTACTCTATGATTTTGACATTTTGGATTCACATTCAAGTGAGATCTTGGTGTATTTATCTGTTTGGCTAGTTTCGCTTAGCAAAGGTTAATACATATTCTCACAAATGGCAGGATTTTCCTTTTTATGACTGAATAATATTCTTGTGTACATGTGTGTACTAGTCTTCTCCATCTCTGTGTCCATATCCAGTTGCACCCCTCATCATATTTTCTTTATTCATTCATCAGCTCATCAACTGACAGAGTAGTTAAGTTGTTTCCATGTTTTGGCTCTGTTGTTAGATAATGCTTTCATTTCCTTTGGATATGTGTCCAGAAAAAGAATTGATGGATCATATAGAAGTTCTGATTTGATTTGTGTTAGGGCCTTGCTATTTTTTAAATTTTTGAGGAACCTCCATGCTTTTTTTTGATGGTGGCTCAACTACATAGTAAGATCCTATCGCCTTTGTTCTTTGGTTTTGTTTTTTGAGACAGGGTCCTGCTGTGTAGTTCAGGCTAGCCTTCAGCTCCCTATGTGATTCAGGCTAGCCTCAAGCTTGCAGCGATCCCCCAGACTCTACCTCCCAAGTGCTGGAGTTATAGGCGTGGGCCACCTTTGATGACAGCCGTCCTAACAGATGTGTGGTGGTAGCTCACTGTGGTTTTGATATTCATTGCCCTGATGATTTAGTGGTGTTGAGTACTTTTATGTACCTATTGGCTACTTTTACATAGCAGGTTTTTATAACTATCGGGCTATTGTTTGTAAAACATACCAGCAGCTCTTACTGAAAAGCAGATTGCTTGGTAGAATAGAGAATTCTACTATAACTGTCTGGGGAGGATACCGTCTCAGTGTTTCTGTGGAAAAAATCCTTTAACCTAAAGGTGGCCATTTTTTCATACACTCATTTTAAAAATGTTTTTGGCTAAGCATGGTGGCACACAACTGTAAATCCCAGCAATTGGGAGGCTGAGGCAGGAGGACTGCTTTGAGTTTCTGGCCAGTCTGGGCTACATAGTGCGTTCAGGGCCAGCCTGATCTACATAGTGAGACATTGTTTTGAAAAGCAAGTAAGCAAACAAAAAATGTTTTTGAAGATTTTAATGTGAGGACACAAGTTAGATGTAAATAAGACAGCCCTGGTATAATGAACTGTAAGTCTGCAGAAACTCTGATAAACAGGATACTAGGCGAAACATATTGAGTGAGATGGGGAGGAGTGGTTAAGAGGAGGAGGGAAGGTGGCTTCATAATGGAAACGGTGTTGGAGCTGAGTATTGAAAGCAGAGAAGGAGTTTCCTACCAGAAGAGGAAGAAAGGGCAGGAGGTTGGAGTTTATCCCGTTGAAGCAAATTGTAAAAACCTTAAGGGTTAGGATTAGATGGAATTTAAACTAAATTTTTGAGTAGTATTATGTATTGGTAGCCCCTTACTTTATTTTAAACCCTTCTTCACCATATCTTCCAGGAACCCGAATCATTTATGATCGAAAGTTTCTGTTGGATCGTCGCAATTCTCCCATGGCTCAAACCCCGCCCTGCCATCTGCCCAATATCCCAGGAGTTACTAGCCCTGGCACCTTAATCGAAGACTCCAAAGTAGAAGTAAACAATTTGAACAACTTGAACAATCACGACAGGAAGCATGCAGTTGGTAAGGGGATGCTGGTACTGGGGTAAAGGCTGCTCTGGGAATTTGAATGTCATTTTGCTGTACATGGAAAGAGTACTGATGCATTGCATGCAACTGGTGCCTAGTTTTATGTTTCTAAGCTTTTTCCTTTCTTCCCCAAAGCTTTATTGAAATGCTTTAGGAGCCCAGAGTCCTAAATCATTATTAAATCTGGTTGGTGGGGGAAAAGAATCCAAACTCAGGGAATGATAAGTTCCATTGGGGACTCTCAGAACTATGCCTCGAGGACTGCCTGGCCTTTATTGGGCCAGGGTTAGCCATACACATTCCCCACAGAAAATAAAATGAAACTCACAGCTCACATTTCCATCACCCTCAGAAAATAGGCCTATTTTCTCACAAGGTGTTCTTGTGTATGAGGATAGCAGTATGGTTTGTTTCCCCTATTTTCTAGACGTGCCTATAATATTTGCATAAACATTTCTTACACAGACATACAGTTTTATTGCTAGTGAGGCATCTTTATCTCTGGAAGCAGAATGCTGGTGTGGAAATGCCTGCTCTTCACTATACCTCAGTGATCGCTCTTGGTGATCCCTAGGCATGATCTAGCATTGTACTTTCTTCAGTTCCAGTTCAGTTTTGGTTGTTTTGCTTTGTTTTGTTTGCCTACTGAAGCTTGAACCCAGGGCTTACAAATACTAGGCAAACACTCTACCAATGAAGTATGTCCCCAAACCTTTTTAAAAATTTTATTTTGTGGTAGGACCTTGCTAAGATGCCCAGGCTGGCCTTGAACTTGCTGTCCTCCTGCCTTAGCCTCCCATGAATCTGGGACCAGTTGAGTGTATGAAAGTGAGTTCAGAGGAGGGCTTGAATCCAAGCCTCCAGGGCAGTGTGGTCAGCATGGGGGCAGGGGCTCAGAGCTCTGGGGAAGCTGACTTGTGTCCTTCCCAAGTGCTGTTCTCTGCGGGTGATGTGGCTGATACTGTTTTTCAGATTTAAAAGATCAGCAAAAAAAAAAAACAGTGTTTTAAGGCAGCAGAGAATGAGAGAGATGATTTTTTTCAACTATTCTATATAAGGAATGATACTTAAAATTGTTTTGCTTTTCCTTTTTGTGCTAAACCTCATTTTCTTTTTCCCAAGCAGGGGATGATTCTCAGTTTGAGATGGACATCTGATCTCTTGCAAGAATGGGAGGAAAGCAGCAACCCAGATACTCGTGTGGACCTGACGAGGCCAAGAGGACCAACAGTGGAAAAACAGAGGCAGAACCAGCAGCCCCCAGTGCCATCCCCACCTCCCTTCTTCCTTGGGTGCCAAATGCTAGGAAGATGAGCTGCATCTGGCTGTTTCTTCTCCTGTTTCCTGTCCCCTGCCCAGCTCTACAGATTAGTTTGATGGCCGTAGAGGCACTTCTGTAGAGCTAAGCTGTCCATTGAGGAGAACAGTTAAACTGCCTTCCCTGATCTCGTCTCTATTGAGAATCTCTCTTTTCCTCCTCAAATTTATCTCAAATCTAGTATCAGTCTACCAGCAACTACCTGCCTGGAATGTCTGGGGAAGGGATACAGAGGTTTGGCAGGTTCATCATTCATGTTCTTTACGCTGTCTCACTTCCGTGTATCCCACCCATTGTTCATTGCTGGGTTCAGGGTCTTTAAAACCAGCAGGTGGAAATGATAAATAAAAAGAAAGCTGCTTTCCCTTTTTACCTTGAGGTATTTGTCCTTAGGGACAGAGCAGCACAATTTAGGCAACTCTGGTAGCGTTGCTCTGTGACACTGTTTGGAAATCTGTGTCCCCTCTTTCTCTTGGGAGGAATGTCTTCTGTCTTTGGTATTGTGGTTTCTCTTCCCATTCCTTTACTCAGCACATTTGTACAGATATTTTTAAACTCAGCCTTCAGTAAGCAGCTGTTCTTTGTTCTTCTGCCTTCTTCTCTGCATCTGGTTGCTACAGAGTCCTCTCATACAGTAGGAGCTATCCAGGTGATTTTGTCTGCCCCCAGAGCAGGGCGATAGGATGTAACAGGAGGCGCTTTGCCTTCCACTTGATGGGTAAAGCCTGCTGCTAGATTCTACCAGACAATACCTAAAGGACTGTTGAGTGACTTAAGTATCCAGTTCCAGTCAGTTTTAAAAGTCCATTGAACATTGTGCTGTTTGTTGTCATGGCTTACAGCTTCTTATATGTTGAATTTAAAGTTGACTTTTAGAAATGTTCTTAGAAAAAAACATTTTTTACCTATTTGAATCTGCTTTGTTTGGCTACTGGGGTAGATAAGCATGGATTTAAAAATGTGTTCCTCCCAGATTTCTTGCTATTCCCACTGTTTTCTGAATTCTCCCTTTCCTTTCTTCCCTCCTTCCTTCTCCCTCCCTCCCTTTTTTTCCTTCCCTTTCCTCTGCCAGGCCATTTTTCAAATCTGCATTAAAGATACTGCAAGTGTTGGTATCTGATAATATCTGTCACTTATCTGAACAGTGACATTTTATTTTTAAGATGACTACAGACCTATTTTTAGATATGTTTTCAATACAATTTTGAACAGCAACTTTTTAAGTAAACATCTTCCAGTGTTGGGAAGGTAAGAAATTTCCATGGCCGAGTCTGCTGTTCGATGTCACTGTCCTTTGTGGTACCATGCCTGCCCCCACCCCCAGGTTCCTTCTGAGTTCTTTCCTTTCCCCAAGCATTTTGGATGTGTGTGTTTGGAGTTTGTAATGGGTGGTTTGTAAAACTGGACGTTTCTGCCTTGTTGGGGGCTGTTCAGGAGGGCCTCATTCTGATCCTTTTGCTCTTCCATTTGCCCTTCTCCCCACCCCGCTCTCCTGCTACTGCTGACTGGCACAGTAACCCCAGGAGAGGGCACCCCTATAGAAAGACATTGTCCCCTTGGGAAGACAAGTAGAGGAGCCACTGGTGTCCTGAAAATTTCTGATCGGAATCTTACTGAGAGATTCCAGGGTGAGAGTAATAGGCCCAGTGGCTAAGAAATAAGAACGAAAGCTGTTTTTCTTTTGAATTATGAGAAGAACGTATTTGCAAAGACTTTTTAGAAAGAGAAGGTGTTGGCAGAACTTTGTTATCTTTTGCTACAAAATGTGAATAGTTCAGAGTGAAAACCTCTTGTGATGGTTGATGTCTCAGGAATAAGCTGGATCTCCAATGTTTTGGGGGTGCTTTGAGTCTCACAATCAGTAATCAGAAAATATTTTGTTTGATGTAGCCCTCTTATTTTAATTAAACTTCAAATTTTGCTTTACATAGTCTTGGAAAAATGTAAGTGGTGCTGTCATTTACCCAAGAGGCTTGCTCGGACCTTTGTACCCTGGAGTTTGGTTCTTTGTATCCTGGCGGTGGTATCCTGTGGAATCTGACTCCGAACTAGCAGCTGGCGGGCTGTCAGTGAGTGGCAGTGTGTACTCTTCTTGGTGTTTGTTGCTTGCTGTCTGTAAAAACTTGGCTTCCTCACTGACCTACAATGAAGGGAGTTGGAGTAGTAACAAGGTAACATTTCCCCCACTCTTGCTGTCTCTAACCCAGGCTGTGTTTTTAATATTTCCTGGGAGTGTTGACTGCATAATGCACAAGCTGTTTAAACCCTGTCCAGACTCTGCCATGACTTCCTTACTGCTTGCTGCAGTCCTTTCCTGGAGGCCACCACTGCCAGCATACCTTGTCCTCAGTAAATCAGCATTGTAAAAATAATTGCACAACACAGACATAAACTTGCAGCAGGTGATACCTTTATGTCATGCCTCATAGAATGGTGTTCAGAGCAAGCCAGAGTCTGGTAGGTGGTTTACTTCGGGGTGTTCAGCAGGACCCTCACAGGTGAAGCTCTGTGTGAATAACATATCCTGGCTTTTTCTTAGGATGGGAGTACCCCCCTCCGCCTGAGGTTACCATCTGAGTGAGAGTTCTTAACATCTTAGCAGTCATTAAGTTTTTATGAAGCAGGTATATTCTGTACTTCTGGGGATAATCAGTCTTCAAGAGAAATTACCTCCCTCCAGATTGTAGCAGATGTGCAGTTTCATGATTCTGCCTTCTTGACAGTGTAGTTCACTGTGTTCCTTAGCGCTCGTGTTCTGTTCAAATATGTGTCTCATTAAGAGCACAGGAGTAGAGAAGCTGGCTTTTAGGAATTGGGCTTCCAAGCCAGAGAATTTTCCTTCTATCTGTATTTGTAATCTGTTGCTGTATAACAAATTACCTCCAAATTTAATATTTTAAAATAGCAAACAGTGTCTCAGTTTCTGAAGGGTAGCTTGGGAGCAGCTTTGGAGGATGGTTCTAGCATGGGGTTTCATGAAGTTTTAAGATGAAGACAGAGGCTGCTGTCATCTGGAGCTCCCTCAGAGGCTGTTGGCAGGGTGCCTCAGTTTCTCCCCATGTAGATCTCACCTCGGGCAACATGAGTATCCTCAACATGGTAGTTGGCTTTCTTCTTAGTGACTGACCCCCAAGAAGGAAGCAGACAAGGAGAAAGTCACAGTGCCTTAAAACCTCCACGCTCCCAAAAGAGGATGAATACTGGTCAAAAGGAAGGTAGATTCAACTAAATGATAAGCCAAAATTGCTATTAAATTGCTATTAAAATCAGTTGCCCAAGATGTTTATCCTCAAACTGGGATAGAAGAAAGCTTTCTCCTTTTCTTCAAAGCTGACTGATAGTCTGGAGAGGAGAGACAAGAAACCAGTTTTCCAGAGAACTGTACTAGCTGTCCCTTTGCCTGATTGCTAGCAGCTCAAGGGTGTTTGCAAGGCACCAACTGGGTGTTTCCTGGACTCATTACTCTCCTTGGGCCACTAATTGGCAGAGAAAGGAAACTGGGGCCTTCCAATTGAGCCACTGGAGCAGTCTTAATTGAAGGGGGACAAAGAGGTAGGAGTGAAGTTATTGAGCTGCAGAAAAACAAATAGAAAAAAAGAAAAAAAAGCAAACAGTTCACATTCAGGGTGAAATGGCTGGTGGTGTCAGGAAACCAGGTCCCCACCTGAGTCAGAGCTGAGCGCCTGCACTCTCTGAGCTGCACTAGCTTACACACTTGGTCAGGTCACCTGCCAAGAAACAGCTTCTCCATAAGCTGGGGAACACCTGAGGATGATAAATGTCTGTCATGCTGATTGCCTGTTATGTCCTGCTGATTGCGGCTGAACTTTGCCCGACTTGTCCTGGGCTTTTTTTGTTTGTTTGTTTTGGGTTGTTTTGTTTTGTTTTGTTGTTTTTTGGTATGTGTGTGTTTTTGAGACAGGGTCTCGCTATGCAGTTTAGGATGGTGTTGAGCTCACTTTATAGCCCAGACTGGTCTTGAACTTGCAACAATCCTTCTGCCTCAGCCTCCTGAGTGCTGGGATTACAGGCTTGTGCCACCACACCCCACTGTGTCCTGGGTTTCTTGATGAAAGTGCTTTCTTAGAGAGAACCTGGAGAAGCTTAGAGGCTGCTTCTCAGTTCAACATTCTTAGTGGATGCCTGCTGTTTCTAACACTCATTCCTACACAATCTTGAGCAATTTCGGATATCTTAAAGATGGCAATTCTCGTTTGATTTTATCGTCTGCCCCCTCCTAGTATTTCCTTCCCTGTAGCCATGCTTGCTTTAGCATGTACTTGAATAAAAAACATCACTGCTGAGGCAGTTGAAAAGAAAGGTGCTCCTTCTGGAAGTAGAGTACTGTCTCTGAAGTACCTTCCAGGGAAGGTTTTGCTCCTGACTGGTGATGGAGTTAAAATCGTGGTCTTTTATATTGCTGGTGTTTTTATTGTCGTTTGGGCTACTGGCTCTTTGGGTCACTCAGACCTTTCCTTCCCAGTTCAGACATTGAAGTCCATGTGTCCATCAGAATGCAGCAAGGCCCAGTTCACACAGAAGCCAGTGTACAGGGTGCCAGCTTTGAGTGGAGGAAGCTGGTATAAGGGCTCAGCATGTGGGCAGCAGTGTTTCAGGGGTGCAGCCTCCTCTTCATCTTGAAATAGCTGCATATGAGTAGCTATTTATTAACACGCGAAACCCAATCACTTACCCATCCTTAACATCTGGGAGAGGGTGTTATTTGTAAAACTTTTGTGAAGGCATCTTCTTTCTGAACTTCAAGAAGGGAATAGTTACCCCCTTAGCTTTTGGTAAAGGATGAAATCAGACTTTTTTGTCCCTGGGCATGGAAGCCAGGGCCTCAGGTATGCTAAGCAGGCACTGTGCCACTGTGCTGCATCCCCAGATCTCGAAATCAGATCCCGATGCAGGTCTCTCACCAATCTTTAGAATGCTTGCACTCCAAGCGCACTTTCTGTTCCAGGAATTGTTCACCATTTTGTTCACCATCTTGAGGCTCATTCACAGCAGTTTCTAACTGAAGACTGAAAGGGTGATTGATGGATTCTCATTTTTCCAATTAACTGTTCACAATCCCTATCCCACCCTCTGGAATTTAGACTGTTCTCTAGGCAGGCCCTGGAAGTGGATGTTTTTCGGCAAAGCTTAGGTTTTGAAGTCTTGAGTCTGCTTGTTAACCTCTGCCTGCAGCCCTGGCAGACTGTACCGGAATCAAAGATATCCGTGGGCAGTGTGCTGAGCAGAGGTGCTTCCCAGAGTATTTAAGTGCTCACTCTGCCACCTGGCAGAGAGGTGATGCAGTGCTTGGTCCTCACTTGGCCATGTTGAGGTTTCTAATGAGAGCTCTTGCCAGTGCTTAAAAGTAAACTTCTTGTACACTTCAAACAGAATTCCATGTGTCCAGCACGGAAGATCCATTCTTGTCACAGTGTCCCTCTTTCATCTCCATCTTAGTCTTTAAAAAGCAAAACCTCAAGCCCAGGCCAAAGGGCGCTATCACTGGGACACAGGGGAGGGGCCTCCTGCTTGGATTCACCAGTCCCTCAGCAGTGCCTTTGTGTCACCTGCAGATGAGCCCATCTCTGTCCACCTGGGGGAGGAGGCCCTCCAGCCCCAGGGTACATCTTAAACAGGTGTCTTGAGCTCAAGGACACCCATGTGTGCATTTTAAACATCTTTTTAAAAACATTTTGTATTAAAAAGCCCTCCCTGTCTAGTGCCACCAGTTCCCACACCAAATGGAAAAGTGGACTGTCAGCACTTCGCTCAGTCTTGCCCTCATCCCCCTGATGTGCTGTCCCTTCAGCCCTCATCCATTCTCTGTCACCAGTGGACAGTGGAGGGCACATGCAGTCCCGTGTGATCCCATGACCAGTTTCGTTTTTTAATTGTCTTTCCAACCAGCAGGTATTTGGAAATAGAGAAAAAAATTCTCACCAATGGTTGCTGTTAACAGTTAATAAAAGATTTGAATATCAACTTGGCGTCTCTGTTCTGTGGTGTTGGGGTGGAACTCAGCATCTGTACCACTAAGCCACACCCCCAGCCTCAGCTTGTTGTGTTAATGTGGGGGGAGGGTCTCGCTATGTAGTTCAAACTGGCCTTGAACTCACTGCAGTCCCCCGCCTCAGCCTTGTATTTTTTTAAAAAAGTTCCAAGTGAAACTTGGGGAGCCTAGTGACTCATTCCTGTAATTCCAGCACTTGGGAGGCTGAGGCAAGAGGATTGTTGCAAGTTTGAGACCAGCCTGGGCTACAAAGTGAGCTCAAGGCCAGCCTGAGCTGCATAGCAAAACTGTCTCAAAAAGACCAAAAAAAAAAAAAGGAACAAAAGTTCCAAGTGAACTCTTATTATTTCACATCTGGGGAGTCCTGGCTGGTGGAGGAGATAGGCCAAGGTGGTCTGCTGCTTTGTGTATAACAGCACTTAATGAGTAGATCTGGCCAGGTAAATGCACGATGATCCAAGTCTTTCCTTGGAGTAAAGGTTGGACCTGCGGACTGCCATGTGCACCCACAGAGCCCTCCAGGTGCTGCTTTCCTCTGCAGGGGGGCTGTCATGGCCCTTGGGGTGCTTATTGGACACCTATCATGTCGTGTCTCAAAGTAGGTTGTGCTGCATGGGTGTTAGATTCCTGGTCATCGTGAGTTCAGCATTTGAGGCGTTGGTACTGAGAATGAGGATCTCGTTCTGCTGGGGTTGCAGTTGTGAACAGAGGCCCACAGAAGAACTGGTCCACAAGTCTTCCTGTCAGGACAGTGCAGAGGTGGGGGACGCTGGCTTTGGAGTCAGTGCCATTTGTGCCACTTACAAGCTGGATTCCTCCAGGAGGCCTCTGAGCCTCAGTTTTGGCAAAGATGGAGCTAATAACTTGTAAATTGTCATGAGGCTCGGAATGTCCAGCGCCTGGTATGGGAAGAGTTTGGTCAAGTGTTTCTTTTCAGAGAACTCAAGTCCTGCCTGCTGGCATGGTAAGCCAGAGGCTACTTGAAGTGGCGCTGCAGCCAGCACCCAGGCAGGGGCTGCCAGGCCCCAAAACAACCTGGAAAGCACTTTCCTACATCCAATACCTTGCCCCAAAGCTAATGAGGAGGAAGGATTCAAAATGGAGACTTCAAAATGGAGATAAACTGGGGTTTTTTTTCCTTCCTTCTTTCTTTTTTTTTTTTTTTTGTGGCACTGGGGATCAGACTCACAACCTTATGGTCTGTCAGGCAGGCCCTGGTTTTTTGAGACAGAGTTGCACTATGTAGCGCAGGCTGGCCTTGCACTCATGTTATAGCCCAAGCCAGCCTTGAACTCACAACGCTCCTCCTACCTCAGCCTCCCGAGTGCTGGGATTAAAGGCGTGCGCCACCACACCTGGTGTAACAGTGGGTTGTGCTGAGGGCCACAGCCATTTCTCCACCTGTAAGCCTCTTGGTCTTTGTCTCTGTCTCTCTCTTTTTGCTCAGGTTGAGTTCAGACTTGTGATCCTCTTGCCTCAGCCTCCCAGAATGCTGGAATTAAGTCATGTGCCACCATGCCCAACTCTGCTTCTTACAATCTCTTTTTTCCCCACTCCTACTAGGCCCACCCACTTCCCCAGTAATGCAACCAGTTTTTCCCACTCAACTTCTAACTTGGCTACTCTGAGAACAATAGCTCTTTGCTTTGAGATCCAGTTAAAATAACTCTTCTATTACAGCCACAAGCTCAGGCAGGGCTATGCTGAGGCAGTTACTTCTGCTGACTTGCAAAACATTCAGCCAGCTCTGCTGGCTGAGCAGGGAACTGCTTGCTAGACTGGAGTAGATTGGCTTTGCTACATATACCTGGCAGCAGCTAGTACAGCCCTGCTGCAGGTACAGCAAGTAGCAGTTTGCAGAAGAGTCAGCCACGCATGGAGTTTTGCCGTTTTGTGCCTCTCGTGCTTGACATGAGGCAAGGCCTTGCTGCCAGCGGGGTTGGTTTGTTCTGAGTCAATAGAGCAGCTAACTATAACAGAGCAGCTAACTATAAACACTCCACAGTTACAGCTGCTAATAGGTTGACCTTCCACTTTGCTGGCCCTAGCCAAACAGGAACATTTTTTACTGCCAGGAACTTCAGGTTGGTGGTAGGGTTTCAGTGTTCGGCTGTAAAGGCCACTGCTTGATCCAGAGCCTGGTGAGCAGACACCTGTGGATGCTATTCAGGATGATACTCCCAGGGCTCAGAAAAAGAGCTCGGCCCTGGTGTGGCGGGCCGGGAGGCCTGTCTGCAGTCAGTCTCCTTTGGGAAAGGGAATGCAACAAGCAGACCTAAGCTGCTCGTGCTATTGTTCTCAAGTACAGTCACATGCAGCATCCTGTTGTGGTCCTGAACTGTGCCTAGCAGGTCCATTTCCAGTCCAGGAAATGAGCAGCTGAATCGGCTTCATTCCTGAATCAAGGCCTTCAGGTTTCAGAAGCCCAGGCCCAGCTCTAGCAATCCCAGTGCCTGCTCGGGCCAGGAGTAGCACTTCGACACATCGGAGGCTGCAGCTGAGTCACCCTCAGCTCGGCGGGGTCCCACACAACTGGGACCATTCTCAGGTCGGGGCGCCAAGTGGGTGGGCCTCCTGGGAAGCATGCGTAGATATCAAGGTATCACCTGGATTATTAGCATTCTCCAAGCAAACAAAAACAGCCTTGCTTTGGCAATGCTCAACACAGTGAAGCTGGTAAGAGAAAAGTGTCACCTTCGGGGCTTCCTCATTCAGAAGGTGAAAGCTTGTGCTTAGATTCATGGTGGCATTTTCCTATGGGAAAGCTTTGGCTCCTTTTCGTTTCCTGCCTTGCCATGTGGGATCTGGAATTAGGCATTTTAGGACCCAGAGTTAAAAAAAGAAAGAAAAAACAAACAAACGAAAAACTTAACAAAGCTTAGACAAAAAGGGATATAGCCAGGTGTGGTGATGCATGCCTTTAATTCCAGCACTTGGGAGGCTGAGGCAGAAGGATTGCAGTGAGTTTGAGGCCAGCCTGGGCTACATAGCAAGACCCTATCTCAAAAAAAACCTAAAATAAATAAAATTTTCTTTTTAAGAAAAGGATATGGCAGGAACTGGATTTAGCAGGCCTTACCAGTTTTAGGAGGGAGATTAGGAATAAGGCTCTTAAGACAATCCATGTTGTTTTTTTTTTTTTCTTTTTTTTTTGAGACAGGGTCTTGCCACATAGTGCAGGCTGGCCTTGAACTCCTATGTGGTTCAGGCTGGCCTTAAACTCATGGCAATCTTCCACCCTCAGCCTTGAGTGCTGGAATTACAGATGTGGGCCCCCACGCCCTGCAGCTCATGAGTTTTGCCAAAAGACTTGTTTTCCACAATGCTGGGAATCGAACCTAGGAGCTCCCCCATGCTACACAGGCATTCTACAGCTGAGCTACATCCCCAGCCCCAAGAGCTATTTCATAGGAAT
The DNA here is from genome assembly GCA_004363535.1 of Dasyprocta punctata. Taxonomy (NCBI): domain Eukaryota; kingdom Metazoa; phylum Chordata; class Mammalia; order Rodentia; family Dasyproctidae; genus Dasyprocta; species Dasyprocta punctata. The sequence continues at coordinate 18,855 of RJWM01013799.1, forward strand.
ATATTTACTCCCCAAGATGAGCCTGAGCGCTGAATACTCACCCCTGCTTATAGGAACCTTGGGGCCCTCATTAATAGCACACTTTGAGACTCAGGTCAATTGTCGCCATGTTTTTAATAGATTTGGGTTGTGTCTGCCAAGCAGACTGATTTGGGGACATCTGAGGGCCCCAGCAAATGTAGTCCAGTGTGGCCAGTCCTCTTGGACAAGTTCTTCCCTCTCCTGTCAAAGGCACCAGCTGCCCTAGGAGAACTAGACAATGACTTTATTGTTTGTGTGATTCATTAGCAGAGACCCCTCCAGGGAGCCTCTGAACAGGGACAGCAGATTGCCACTGGCCAGCAAAAAAACGAGAGGGCCTCGGTTAACCCAGCCCCAGGCAACAACAGCCAAGTAAGTAGGTTTTGATTTCATACAATGATGCTTACATTTGGGAAGGATACAGCGTGTCACAGACCACTTTGGAAAAAATACAAAAACTAGATGGCTTTGCCCCACCTCAAAAATAAATGCACATATGCCCCAACTTTGCACACACTTTCAAGTTAAAAAAATTAGAAAAAAAATCAGGTAAAGAACTCTTGCACTTGCGCTTTTGCTCGCCACTGTCTTCAGTGAGGGGAAGTTGCAAGCCCAGCAAGCTTCCTCCCGCCCGCTCTTCTTGAGGGGTCTGTGGGCTTGGCGGACCCGGCAGAGCCCTTCACTGCAGAGTGGGCAACACTTCCTCCTTGGCACTGGCACACAGAGCCACTTCTCCCTGGATAGATGCTACTGTGTCTCCTGGGAGCTTCCCAAACTAGTGGAGTGCAGGCAAATCTGGCCTCCCGCTGGGATCCATCAAAGGCAGCCGCACTCCTCCACGATCATGTCTTTGTGGTGCTCCAGGAGCACCCTGCCATTGTCCACATACAGCATGCTCAGCGGCTTGGTCTTCACTGGAGCACAGCAAGTGGAGGGAACGCGGTGGGGCTGGTAGCGTTTTAGCAGGCTCTGTAAAGGGGAGGCAGGAGATAAAGAGTTAAAAGTCAGTTTCTGGATGCAAAAATAGAAGAAAGCTGTTTAATTAGAACCAGCCGCCAATAGATCATCAGTTCCAACATCAAAAAGAACTTTTAACTGTGCTGTCTCTAAACAGGGAGATTTTAAAATTTAGTTGTAAGCTGAGGGTGTGGCTCCACGGTAGAGCACTTGCCTAGTGTGTGTGAGGTCCTGCACCCTAAAAAGAAGTCCTGGGTGTAGTGACGAATACCTGTAATCTCAGCTACCCAGGAAGCTAAGATAGGAGAACAAAAGTTCAAGGCCAGCCTGAGCAACTGAATCCCTGTCTCAAAATGAAAAGATCCAGGGATATAGCTCAGTGGTAGTATACCCTTGAGTTCAATCCTTAGTACTGAAAAAAAAAAGAGTTGTACATGTTTGGGGAGAACAGTAGCTAATTTATATGTCCATCCTTTTGTTCTAGTGTAGAGTGAATATCAGGTTGTTTTTTTTTTTGGCACCAGGAATCGAACTCACAACCTCATGCCTGTCAGACAGGCGTGTAAGCGTGTGCCACCAAGCCTGGCTGTGAATACCAGTTATAAATGATTCCAGGAAACTCCTGGTTTAGTTCTAGAAATATGTAGGGGAATAGAAAGTCATGAAGAAATTCTTATGGGATGTGCTTTGTTGGCCAGAGAAAAGCAGAGTGAACAAGAAGAAAGGTAATACGTCAGGTGTGGTGGTGCACACCTTTAATCCCAGCACTCGGGAGGCTGAGGTAGGAGGAGCGTTGTGAGTTCGAGGCGGGCTTGGGCTACAATACGAACACAAGGCCGGCCTGAGCTACATGGTGTGATCCTGCCTCAAAAAACTAGGGTCAGGAGTTTGGCTCAGTGGCTTAAGTGCCTGTCTGGCAGGCGTGAGGTTGTGAGTTCAATCCCTGGTGCTGCAAAAAAAAAAAAAAAAAAAAGATAATACCTATTGGCATTTGGGAACTAGCCTCCTCCCTGTGGTCTAGCAAGTCTTTTAGATCAGAGGATCAGACTGGCAACTGGACCATCTGGGTCTGATGGTTCCCTTGGCTGCACTACAGTTGGGTGGGTGGGATGAGGGGTGTCTATGTAGGTGCAGGAAAGCTTTTCCCAGGAAAGGTCCTCTGGGGCACCGGCCTGCAGTGGTTCCCTTGCTTATGCTCCCCACATCTCTGAAACTGCTGGAGGCTTGGCCCAGGGGAAGGACTGCAGGTCCCAAAGATTTTGCTCCAGGCTCATGGAGTAGAATGAAAACACTTTGGTCCCATGTGACCTTTAAGAGCTGGGCAAGGTCCCCTCTAACATCAAGGCCACTATGTTAGGCTCTAAGTTCTCTCTAATATATTCCCCTTTCTAGCTCATCAAGCCTGTTTCCCTCCACCACCCCCTAGAGCAGTGGTGGTGAACCCATAGCAGGCGTGCCAGAGCAAGCCGTTTGTTATCACTGAAAGCTCTCAAAGGTTCGTCATCACTGCCATGGGCTGTTCAGTGGCACCTGGCAGCAGCCCCTGGCTTTGTCTCCATGAAATGGATAGTCAGCAACAAGTTCAGGTCATGGAAGTACATTGGCTAAAACAGTATTATTGGGCCAGGAATGTAGTTCAACAGCATTAGCGCCTGCCTGAGTGCAAGGTCCTGAGTGTTCAATCCCCAGTTTAAAACAAAACAAAACAAAACAAAACAAAACAAAACAGTATTATTGCAGTCACAGCCTGATAAACACATCCACCGTTTTATTGGTGAATCATAGACTTTAAGTAATGAAAAAATAACATCAAACACGCCTGCTACCTGCCCCCCCCCCCACTACACAGGCTGCATGTGTATTATCTCATGGACCCTACAGCATCCCTTCTCATTTTAGAGGCAGGAAAACTGAAGTTTGAGAGAATAAGCAATTTAAAATCATGCAGCTAATAGGTAGAAGTCAATGCCGGGCGTGGTGGCGCAGGCCTTTAATTCCAGCACTCGGGAGGCTGAGGTAGGTGGAGCATTGTGAGTTCGAGGCCGGCTTGGGCTACAACACGAGCGCAAAATCGGCCTGAGCTACATAGTGCAACCCTGCCTCAAAAAACTAGGGCTGGGAGTTTGGCTCAGTGGTTTAAGCGCCTGTCTGGCAGGCGTGAGGTTGTGAGTTCAATCCTCGGTGCCGCAAAAATAAATAAATAAATAAATAAGTAGAAGTCAAACCCAAGCCTGTCCATACTAAAGTCCAGATGCTAACTTCCTTTTCTAGAAAGTTTTGGCTAGAGAGGAGCTAAGACCCTCTGTTCTATGCACAGGCCCTTGGGAGGCTGAGGCAGGATGATCATGAATTTGAGACCAGCCTAGGCTATGTGGTGAGGTTAAAGGCCAGCATACATAGTGAAACCATGTCAAAAAAAAAAAAAAAAAAAAAAAAAGGGAAAAATCCCAGGGAAGCAATGTGTTCAAGGCAGCCAGCACCCATTAAGACACGGTGACAGGGAGCCTCCACATTGTCCTGGGACCTCACACAAGATGTGGCACATGGTAGGTCCTGTGGCTTACAGCCCCCCCCAGCCCTCCCCCGGCCTTGGTGCCCCACCTGGATGTATGCGTGGTTGGTGGGGTGGAACTCCTCGCCCACGGGGTTGGGACATTCGCCCTCGCAGCGATAGGCGTTGTACTGCTTGGGGTAGATGATCCAGGAGCCCCATCCAATCAGGTTGAAGTCGACCTGGAACTTGACTTTGCGACACAGCTGGCTTCTGTCTGGCAAGTGATGCCGACGGTGCCTCCTGGCCCTCTCCTGTGACAGCTGTCCCAGCTGGGCCCTCCAGGAGCTCTCGGCTTCCCACAGCAAAGTGGCACCCCCCAGCCGTCTCTGCTCCCTGGACAGGTTGGAGTAGAGCATGAGGAGCGCGTCGGTGACAGTGACGGTGACAGGCAGACTGGGGGAGTGCTGCCAGCACTCGCTGGCCACACTGGACATCTGCTCTTCCAGTGCCCCAGGCTCCTTCAGCCATTTGGAGAGTGGCTTGGTCACCTCCAAGACCATGCTGCCTGACGAAAAGGAAACCTGGGAGAGTGCGACAGTGAACAGCTCCATGGGCAGACGCTCCGGGCAGGCGGCTGGGTGCTGCTCTGTGTCCGGCTTGGGCTGGTGGAAAATTTGAAGAGTGAGCCGGCCCTCTGCGGGGAGGTCCACGGGGCTGGCCAGTTGCAGCCGGAGCTCAGCCCACACCAGATCCTCTTGCTGGCTCAGGAAAGAGAAGTCGAAAGCGAAGGTCCAGTTTTGCCCATCCACCTCCACATCTAGGGGGACAAAACCAAGAAGGAAGCAGGGTGAGAACGACTCCCCGCTTAGTCACCCATCGATCACCCCAGCTCAAATTGCAGCCTGGACTTTATATCAACCATCTCATCCTTACCTCCTCTGAGGAGTCAATAATGTCACGAGCCCATTTTAGAGATGAGGAAAATTGAGGCTCAGGTTGAAGGACATCCCCAAAAATGTCCATCTTGTAAAGCAATGGAGGAGCCAAGAGTAAAATTGTGATTCTCCTGCCTCAACCTCCCAGAGTGCTGGGATTATAGGTATGCAACACATGCCCAACTAATTTTTAAATTTTTTTAAAAAATTTTTAAATTTTATCAAACTCTATTTTCTCTACTCTGCAGTGGGAATAATAATGCCCATCCCTACATTATCACAGGGACCCAGGGACATAAAGATGTTTGAAAGTTTATTGCTAAATAAAAATTGGGGATTTTTTATTAGAGGGAGTCTAACCTATTGTGAGTTGCTCCTGATTGTGAATTTCTCTGGGAAATCCAGCCTGTATTATAAAGGATAAGGACCCCCCCCGCCCCCAGCCTCCTGCTGCCTCTCTCAGCCTATCTCCATCTGTCCTTTTTCACTTAATTTCCACTTCCCTCCTCATTAGCACCTGCAGGGGGCCATAACTAGCCCCTGGCTAGCGACTCTCTGCAGAGGTGTGGGGAGGACCCCTATAGCCTGCATTCCCATCATTCCCCCTGCTGCACAACCTGGCCATTTGGGAGTTAGGTGGGACACTGTGGCAACTCCTGGCCACCTGTACCCGCACGCTTGTAATTTAAAAATATTTTATCTCAAGTGCATGCAAATGGTCTTCAAGAGGAAGGCACTTTTTTATACTGAGGATTGAACCCAGAGCCTTTTCACTGAGCTACAGCCCAACTCATTTTTTGTTTTGAGTCAGGACCTTGCTAAATCACTAAATTGCCCAGGGTGGGCTTGAACTTATGACCCTCCTGCCTCAACCTCCCAGAGTGCTGGGATTACAGCTCAGAGGATGGTCCTTCTGATTAACAGGTAAGAGCAGGGGCCTCATAAAGTTGGGGGTTTAAGCTCAGTGGCACAAGTGCCTGCTTGGCAAGCACAAGGTCATGAGTTTGATTTCTGGCACCAAAAAAAGAAAAACAAAACTTTTGATCCCAGCACTCGGGAGGCTGAGGCAGGAAGATCCTTGTGAGTTTCAGATCATCCTGGGCTACAAAGTGAATTCAAGGCCAGCCCGAACTGCATAGTGAGACCCTGTCTAAAAAAATAGGGCTGGGGATTTAGCTCAGTGGCCTAAGAACCTGCCTGGTAGGCCTGAGGTTGTGAGTTCGATCCCTGGTACGCATAAAAAAAAAAGCAGGGGCTGCAAAGCCCTCCCTGACAGTTCGAATCCTCCAATTGCTGAGATTGATCAAATTACTTTCCTTTTCTGGGCCTCAGTTTCCGTCCTTGTAAAAGGAGGCAGATGGCAACAGTGTATATACCTCACTGGAGCATCATGATGAACTGACACAATGACCAAAGCTGAATAAATGTTGGCCATCTTCCTCCTCCTCATTATTGCCCAGTCCCAAAAGTTAGGACGAAGGTATCTGGCCAGGCAGCAAGAGCCCTGGACAGGACACACAGTTATCTGCAAGGGACGGGCAATGTGCGGCAGCTTCGTGTGGCGCAGCCCGGTCTGAGCCTCCCAGCTATGGCTCTGGTCCGTCATAGTTAGAACAGGGGTTCCTAATGTTGCAGCAGTCACCAACATCAGGTACGTGGAAAAAACACATCTACCCAACTAATGTAACAAATACGACTGTGGCACGGATGGAGAAGGGGTCCACGGACACCCCAAAGCCCACCCACGTGATGAATTCGGACTTGGACACAGGGCCCAGGGATACCTTAACCCACCTCCAATTCCAAAGGCAAAAGTTGGGACTTGGGACATTGGGCTCCTCACCACCCGTGGAGGTGAACCTCCACAAAAAAAAGTGTCAATAAATTACCATGAACTGCTTCACACATGACAAGTGTTTCATGCGCCCTGCCTCCTTGAACCCTCCCCAGTGGTATCGCAATTTGCAGATGAGGAAAAGGAAGGTCCAAGGTCAAAGTAAAACAGCGACCCACAGACGCAAACCCAACCTGGCTGGACCAGTTCCCCTGTCCAGGGCTCCCTGCGGCTCAGAAGTCCACCCTAGCGAGAAGCCGGCAGGCCCAGGCCGTCCTTCTCAGCCTCTTTCCCAGCAGGCTCCTCTCCCTTTCACAAAATTGAGCAATTCACAACACTTCAAGGTGGCCAGTGGTAAACACCGTTATGCCTATCGACACGCACAAAAGCCACAGGAGCGCAGTCCCCTAATTTATTAAAGAAAAGCCAGATAGGTCAGGTGAAATGTGTCAGGGTCACACAAGGAATCGAGGCGCAGGGTTTGAGAGACCAGAACCCAGTTTTCCAAGATTCCCCGGTCCGTAGGCTCACTGCACAAACCTTCAAGACCCTGGCGAAGGACGCGAACTGGAAAGCAGTGCCCTTACGCCTCCCACACCCCACCACCCGCAGCGCTCCGATCCGCAGCCAGAGAGGCGGGGCGCGCTGACACATTTCCCAGGGCACAGTCTTCCAGGATGTCCCGTGCGGACGGTCCCCAGATGACCCTGTCGGAGAGGGTCAGCGACCGTCTCACTCGAGACCGGCCGAGAAGCTGCTAGGAGTCCAGTCCCCGGCCTCGAGGGGCTGCAGGCGGCGGGTCAGATCAGATCAGCGGATGTGGATTGCGCCGCCCCGGGGAGGGCCGTCTGGCCCCTACAGGTCGAGGGAGGCGCGGCCGCAGCGGCCGCCCAGGTGGTTGGATGTGGATTGCTCCAGGAAAAGGGATCCAGGCTCGCCTTGCTCCACGCCACCTGCCCGCCGCTCCTGGTGCCCAGAACGCGCCGCCTGGGCCTCGGGAGCCACACACCCTCAGCTCACTTCGGTCCCCAACACACACTCTACCTGTCCACATCGAGGCCCCGAACTCGACACTTCCCGTCCGAGCTCGAGGACGAGGCATCCTTAGTTCCCGACCTCAGAACTCCCCAGGCCTCGTCTCGGACCCTGCGCGCCCTCATCCCTGACCTTACAAACCTCAGCCTGAGACATTCCCGACGCCAGAGCCCGGGGCCCGCGTACCCTCCATCGCAATTAGGAAAAGGAAATTCGACAAAACAAAACAATCATAGCAATAATGACTTTTAATTAGTACTCTGCAGGTTTCTGTGCGGGGTTGGATGAGCGCTGTCACCCGGGCCTCTCCGGTCTTCTTGTAAGGAAGATGATGTTACCTGTTCTTCGGGTGCGCGAACGACGCGCCCAGGTAGGCAACTAAGTCTGCCGAAGAAGGCCTGGCGCGATCTGACCCCACCCTCCTCTCTCCACACTCCGGGACTCGGGAGGCGGGGTTCCCCGTGGGGTCCCCTCCCACTCCACTCGGCGCCCCGCCCCGCGCCTGCCCACGCGCAGACACCTGGGGAGCCAGACCTTGGACGCGCCCTGGGAGCCCAAGACCCAGGCGTCCCGAGGGCACCGACCCGCAGCCGGCGCCCTTCCGCAGTCCGGGGCCGGGAGCCGGGCGCAGCCTACCTTGCGCCTGCAGGCTGCGGATGATGTCGGCCCGGGGCAGCGGGTCGCGATAGAGGCTCAGCATGTACGCCAGAGGGGACGGCGACGAGGGCTGTCCTTGAGTCCATAGCGGCACAGTGGCCACCGTCGCGGTGCAAGCCTGGAGCAGGGCCCACCCTGCGTGCAGGAGGACTGGGAGGCGGTGGGCGCGCATGGTGGGATCAGTGGACCGGGAGCGACGCCTCCGTCCCTTATATTCTGGGCAGCCGCCCCGCCCCCGCCCTCCCGGGAAGCTTTAAGAACCTATGACCCCCCCCCGCCCCCGCGCGCCATGGAGGTTGGGGGGGCGCAGAGGGGGACACCCCTGCGAGCGAGCGCGAGATCTGATGGGAAGACCTCGGTGGGAAGGAGGTGTGCCCACTGCAAGAGGTCCCAGATGCAGGGACGGGTCCGGAGCCTTGGGTTGCGGGGCTGGGCGCCCTGGCACCCTGTTCCTCTAAATAGGAAAGGCCTTGTTGCTGGGACACAGCGGGCTAGTCTGCACTCGGCAGTGTGGCCTCCCTACTCTGCCTCAACTAGCCCCCTGCCCGGTCCTCTTCTTCCCCTCCACAAGGACGCGGGGTTCATCGAAAGACACGTAGGGCTTTGGGGCGAACCTCAGCTCTCAGGCAGGCGGTGGCCCGGGACGCTTTGGGTGTAGCCACTGTCCCCATTGCACACGGTAGCATCACTGGCCTTCTCCGGCTGGGTCTGTCTGGAGGGCCAGCCACGGGGAAACTGCAGGGTCCTAGGTACTCGCAGCAACCAAGGTGAGCTCCGCAGGAAAGGCCACGGGGACAAGTGCTTGCTCCAAACACGGAAGTGCTGTCCCGGGGAAGTAGGGAGGGAGGGAGGGACCCAGAGGAACTTCTCCATTTGAAAGGGAGTGAGCAGCAAAAGCTGGAGCCTGGGGTGTAGCCGACTAGGGAGAGGTTGGGGGACAGGAGTGGGGTGTCGATCCTGGTGGCAGTAGGCTTCACCCCAGGCCACATCCTGCAGTTCCTGCCTGCGGTGGCAGAACCAGGGACACCTGGGTTCAGTTCAGAATCTCTCCCTGCCTTCTCCGAGGCCCTGCTCTCCTCATCTGCAGGAGAGTCATCTCCTAGGCGTCCTCCGTAGAGAAGGTCAGGGCTAGAATTACTTTTAAAGAAATGTAAATTCCTACCCCAAAGTCTGGCCCCTTCTGTTTTCCAATGCTGGCGGGCTTTTCTTCTCCACCGAACCCCACCCCCTCCTCCTTTTCTGTCCTTGACTGGCCCATTAACGGCTGGCTAACATTTACTGAACAGTTACTACGTGCCGGGCACAGTGCTAAGTGCTTTACATATCTCACTCTTTCACAAGATGCCTCCAGCTGAAAGAACCACCGGCTCAGAGCTGACCAGGTGTTAGAAACTGGAAGGAGACTCCGAACTCTGTGTCCTCTAGAAGTGGGGGGGGGGTGTCTGACCCAGCAGGAAGGGACCTTGCCCAAGTGACCCGGGTGGCAGATCACCGAGGGCCGGGTCAAGCTGCATACCTGTTAGCGCTTTACAGCCGCGACTGCCTTGTGCACCGTGCCCTCCACAGTACATCATGGTCAGGACCCAGATCTGGGTTAAGTCCATAAATCAGTGCATGGCAAGGTGTCCAGACTTGCCAGAGGTTCAGCATCTTCTGGCACATCTTTAAGACTATTGATTCCTGAGTCTTAGCCGGACTTGCAGAATTAGAATTTTTGAGAGAGGGTGTGGTAATCTATCTACATATTTAGCAGGCACCCCCATGAGGTTTTTCACAAGACTTTGGAAACCTAGGTGAGCTAGGTAGGATTCTAGTTGCAGTTTGAAACCTGCCTCTAAATTTGTTTTCCACCTGTGTAAAACTGAGCTGGAGATAATTTCCTCCTGTATAGATTAAATGAAATGAATGTAAACACACTTTGCAAGCTCTAGAACCTGATACAATTATGAAGGCTTACATGTAGTGGTATTATTGGTGTCTGTGGTTTCCACTGCTCCAGCCCCCTCCCCAGAGGCAGCAGGCACCCCCAAGGTGTGCATGCAGTGGATAGTGGTCAGTGCTGTGGGAGCCTCCCTCCTGCACATAAACACCAAGAATACAGGGAGGTATCAAGGAAGAAAGAGTCAATTCCAGAACCCAGAGATCCCAAACTGCCACATGTCCTAGAATCCAGGCAGTCCCTCTGAACAAAAACAATCAGCACAGGGCAGCCTCAGTCACCAAGACTGGGAAAGCAAACGACAACAACAACAACAACAACAACAAAAAAGATAATATATGTACTTTTCATCCTGGGTTAGAGGCTTCTTAAAATTAAACATCCTCCATCCCTTTCACTATAGGGCACATAGTAGGCGCTCAGTCAAAAGAAATGATAATATTCTTGAAAGCTGAGGCAGGAGAATCTCTAGGTTGAGCTCCGCCTTGGCAATCTAACAATCTCAAAATTTGAAAAAAGAAAAAAAAAAACTGGCAGATATAGCTCGGTGTGAAGACCCTAGATTCAATCTCTAGTACTCCCCGCAACACACACACACACACACACAAAGATAATACCAATAGCTTATATTAATTCTTTTTTTTTTGTACCAGGGATCGAACTCACAACCTTGCGCCCGCCAGGCAGGCACTTATGCCACTGAGCTAAATCCCCAGCCCACCGTTAGCTTATACTGAAGGGTGACTGCATCAGACATTCTGCTCATCATCAACTCCATTTCAGAGATGAGTAAAGGGAAGCTCAGAAGGAACAAGATAATTTGCTCGGGGTCACAAATGTACCAGAGGAAACAGCCAGTACATGAAGGGCCTATCTGCTTGTCACTATGCTTTTGGCACCTAATACTTTCCCATAAAAGAAGGGGGCCATGAACTACAATTTTTTTTTAAAGCTCTCAAAGTCTTGCATTTCCCAGGTTTCCGGGGGTCAGCTGCTGCAGACAGAACTCACTTCTGATGTGTATTGGCCCAGAGCCTGGTGAGGGCCTGGGATTTCTCTATGAGCAGCAAGAGGGACTGGACTACTTGGCAAAGCTCATCTGTCTCTGAACTCATCCATCTCTGAGCTCTGCAGAAGAATCAAAGCTCTGGAGTCTCTTCGAGACAGAGGCTGTCATCCTTCTCATTTTAAGGGGCATGAGTTAGTCCAGGGTCTGCTTTCTGTGTCCTTTTCCCAGGTGGAGAATGACACCTTCGCACTTCCCCTGCCCCAGACAAACTGACCCACAGATCACCTGACCTGGGAGATAACCTTTGAGGCCACTGCAGCTAGCTGGAGAGTGGACAAAGTCCCTTGAAGTTCTCAGTGCTTTCCATCGTGCTGCTGGGGACTGGCCAGTGAGTAACACGGCTGAGTGCTTGGGTTCTGAGCTCAGGCCTCCAGGTGATGGGGTCTGGATCCTTCTTTTTCCCTTACCAGTACATTAGGGTACGCTAGGTCAGTCACTGCCTTGAAGTTTCTGCTAAGGCTGGAAAATGGAGATAGACAATAACATCTAATGACCAGGAATGTATAAATAGCAAAATGTGTATAAAGATCAGAATGCAGCCTAGGGGTGCAGCTCTTGCTAACATGCATGAGTACCTGGGTTTGATTTCCAAGTAAGGTAGAAAAATAAAAGCATATTGTATGTAGCATTTGTTCATTCATTCATTCACCGAACAAACCTGCTTATCCAGTGACTCTGGCGCACTCTCAGGCTAGGCTGCAGTAATGGTGAACCCGTGGCACGTATGCTGCAGCAAATTGTTTGTATTATTGAAAACTCTAAAAGTTTCACCAGTACTGGACCAGGGTCTCAGGGAATCAAGGTCATTTTTTCTTTTTCTTTTTCTTTCTTTTTTTTTTTGATACTGGGACTCGAACTCACAGCCTCGCACTTGCCAAGCAGTTGCTTATGTCACTGAGCTAAATCCCCAGCCCAAGGACATATGTTTAATGAGCATTTCCTATCTGCCAGGTTTGACACTGACTGCCTTCACACACAGTTGGCCCTCTAGGGTTCTGCTTGTATGGGTTCAGCCAACGTTGGATAGAAACTATTTGGGATTGGGGGCATTGGGTCTGTACCGAACACGTGCAGACCTTTTGTCTTGTTATTATTCCCTAAACAATAAGCATAACAACTATTTTCCCAGCATTTACATTGCATTAGGTGGGCAACCCACTCTGGACCCCTTCTGTCTTTCTCTCGGACAGAAGCTTTCTTTCTTTCAATAAGTATATTCTGCTCTTAACCTCCATTGTTCCTAAAATTCGTTCTTCAATTTTAGAGAACACGAATTCATACTGGACATCTAGTTGGTTGGGAATTTCATTCCCCTATGTCAATTGGTGGTCTTCCACCAAGACTATTGGACGGAGGCAAGAGTTTGCTTTTCTTTCATAGACTCTGGACTGGGATTCATTTAGGTAACATTTTTATGCTTCAGATTTTGCTTTGTCTTTGCCAGTTGCTTATAGTTACTCGTGATAATTGCTTGTGATTTGTCTTTGCCCATTGTTTATAATTTCCTTGTCTCTCATATAGTTTTATTAGAATGATGATAAATCTAAATTAAAACATGGGAAGTTTATAAGATTATGATATTTCTTTACAGGGACATTTTTATTCTTATTTTGTTCTTGTACATGTTGCATTTGAATTAGTTACTAAATTTACTGGTACTCCTTGCTTGACTTTATTTAGACAATAGTGCTGGAGAGAATAATGTTAGTACATTGCAGTAGGTGTTATAAGTAGTCCAGAAATGCCTTCACATGAATGGGAGGAAGTGTATGGGTTATACTTCAAACACTGTGCCATTTTATGTAAGAGGCTTCAGCATCTGCAGCTTTTGGTACCTGCAGGGGCTCCTAGAACCCATCCCCATGGATACTCAGGGATAACTGTGTGCCAGCCAAATGGAAGCCACAGAGGAGGAGTTAAATAGAATGGCTTGGTGAGGTGGAGGACATCTGCCTGAGCACATCCCTCCAATGATGGCTCAGCTCCTGGTACATGGGGACTGAAGACTTGTTTGCCAGATGATTGAACACTTTTGCCCTTCATGATTTCTACTGATTCTGCTATACTTTCCAGGGAAACTCCTGTGAATCTGGCAACACAGTTTAAAAGTCTCCTCCTCTTCAACCCCCTGCTCCCAGTGTTATGGCTCATATCTAGTATCTAGATGTCCCCTCCACACATCAGGCAGTCATAGGTGGGGCTTTGCAGAGGTGACTGGATCTGGAGTGTGTGATGCTGGGATTAAGGATGTGATGCTGGGATCAAGGGTGTGTGATTACTAAATTAGTCCACAGATGGATTTGGCATAGATCTGGGTGTGAGTGCTACTTGGCCTAAGTACAGGAAGCCTGGAGAGAATATAAGGGACAGAAAGAGGACTAGTGTCATCACTTGCTGCTTGTTGTCTCCCCTTTGCTATCTCCCCCTCCGCCCTTCCTCCTTTTCTGGGGAGCAAACTCATATACCCTTGCACCTAACAGGCAGGTGCTTAAGCCACTGAGCCAAACTCCCGGTCCTAGTTTTTTTGAGGCAGGGTCGCACTGTGTAGTTCAGGCTGGCCTTGCACTTGTGTTGTAGCCCAAGCCAGCCTCAAACTCACAACGCTTGTCCTACCTCAACCTCCTGAGTGCTGGGATTTAAGGCGTGCACCACCATGCCTGGCTGCTTTTGCTCTTTTACCTGTCATGGACTGATGGACTACTTCTTCTCTGTGATACCCCTCTGCAATACCACCCTGCCTTTGATGCCACCCAGTCAATTATGGACTGCAACCTCTACAAACTGTGAGCTGAAATAAACCTTTTTTTTTTTTTTTTTGCGGCACCGGGGATTGAAATCACAACCTCACGCCTGTCAGACAGGCGCTTTAAGTCACTGAGCCAAACTCCCGGCCCCAACCTTTTCTCCTTTAACTTTGGGTGTTGGGTATTTTGTCTCAGCAATGAGAAAAGTTACTAAGACAGTTACTAAGACCTATTTGGCAAAGTCCTCTTCTTTCTATGTTAAGCAGCATAAAGCAAGTGTCCAAACTCCCTCTGGTGACAGCCACCAAACAGTGCTCTCCCTAGAACCAGGGAAACTCCTGATTATTTCTCTCTGAAACCCCAGCTTCTTAGTTCATAATCAACCATTGCTTGCTGGGACCTGCATCCCGAGTGACTGAATCCAGCACGGTGCATGGCAGAGGTGGTTCAAGCCCAGGCTTCTGACTTGCTCCTCCAGGAGGACATACCCGCCTCCCTGTTCCCCACCCTGTAGGTCTTGAGGGCTGACATCCAGAACTGTGAGTTGCTGTCCAGGTGACTGCAGGTGCACATGGCTCTCTGTGATCTGGTGGGCAGAGATGGGTCCCAACCTCCCCTCCAAGTCCTTTTGTGACCCAAGTACACTGTAGCCCCACAGAAACACTTGCCCTTCCCTGAAGTTCAAAGCTGTTCTTCCTTTGCTGTGAACAATTCTGCTCCTTCTTTATTCACAGAATCCAGCTCGAGGGTGTCCTTCCAGGAAGCCTCCTGAGAGGTCTCCTTCCCCCTGCAATTCCCTCCTTCAGGCTCTGGTCCCAGCTCTCCTTCGTTTATGGGTTGAGGTCCTTGAGCCCCTCCCAGGAGCAGCCAGTGCCTGGTTTATTCTCTGCTCTCCAAAATGTTGTGCAAAGGGCCGAACATTCAGAAAATGGAGTTGCAAAGCTGGGCGTGGTGGTGCAAGCCTATAATCCCAGCACTCTGGAGGCTGAGGCTAGAGGATTGTTGCAAGTTCAAGACCAGCCTGGGCTACAAAATGAGCCCAATGCCAGCCTGAACTGCATACCGAGACCCTGTCTAGCAAAAAGACAAAAAAAAAAAGAAAAGAAAAGAAGCCAGGCGTGGTGGTGCATACCTTTAATCCCAGCACTCGGGAGGCTGAGGTAGGCGCAGCGTTGTGAGTTCGAGGCTGACTTGGGCTACAATGTGAGCACAAGGCCAGCCTGAACTACATAGTGCGACCCTGCCTCAAAAAACCAGGGCTGGGAGTTTGGCTTAGCGGCTGAAGCACCTGCCTGGCAGGTGCGAAGTTGTGAGCTTGATCCCCAGTGCCACAAAAAAAAAAAAAAAAAAGAAAGAAAGAAAGAAAGAAAGAAAAGAAAGTGGAGTCGCAGACTGTACCTGCAGCTGGCCTTGACTGATAGCAGTATTTTGTCTGCCCCAGTCATGTTTTTAAAAGCGCTTATTCAATTGTCAACAATTAAAATTCTTGAAATTTAGCACAACAGAGATTTTACTGGGGATAGGGGAACATTGCTTTACTGGAGAAATGGAAAGTTCCAGGCCTTCATTTCAATATGGTGAACATTCTCTGAAGCTGACCAGTCACCACCTTCTTGTGTGTTGTAGTCTCCACTGCTTTTTTTTTTTTTTTTTTTGATAATTGATACATTTATTGACCAGTGCCATTGACCACTAGGCTGTAAAGATCTGGAGGAGAAAATTTAGAGGAGAGTTTATCTTTGCTTTCCTTTGGAAGGTCACGCACTGGGATGGCAACGAACATATCAGGCAAATGACTGAATCTCTCCGAGCCTATGTTTTTTATTTGTAAAATGAAGAACAGAACACCTGTGTTATCTCTTATGAATCAAATAGGGTGATGTGCACCTCTGTCCTGTGAATAATGCTATCGTCGTTTAGATATTTTTTGTTAGAAGTATGTTTGCAATACATGACGAATACTTCTTTTTTTTTTTTTTTTTTTTTTGTGGCACCGGGGATTGAACTCACAACCTCGCGCCTGTCAGACAGGCGCTTAAGTCACTGAGCCAAACTCTCGGCCCTGGTTTTTTGAGGCAGGGTTGAACTGTGTAGCTCAGACCTGCCTTGCGCTTGCATTGCAGCCCAAGCTGGCCTCGAACTCACAACGCTTCTCCTACCTCAGCCTCCCGAGTGCTGGGATTAAAGGCATGCGCCACCACGCCCGGCTACAAATACTTCATTGTGAATGCATAATTGCTAATATGACTTACTCAGAAAGCCTTAGGATAAGGATGATAATATGAACAGCACCGATTTCTGTGTCCTATGCACCAGTGGGTGCCAGGTACCATGGCAGATCCTATGGACCCTTGGGGCCCATAGTCGACAGGGGAAGCCCAGGAGCTCCTGAAGCAGCGCCAGTCTGTTGTGGAGCTGGAGAAGAAGGAGACATCTATTCCTGTGTTTGTCACTAAGGCTTTGGCCTATACTGAGTCAGAGAACATTCCAGAAGCAGGTATGGACAGAGTTGGCAGCTGCCCATCTCTTTAGTTTGTTGAGCAAAAGATGGTTGCATTTATTTGTTTGTTTATTATTTAGATATAACCCAGAGCCTTTGCCCTAAACTACATCCTCAGCTGTTTTGTTTATTTATTTTTTGGGTACTGGGGATCGAACTCACAACCTCCCACCTGCCAGGCAGGTGCTTAGGCCACTGAGCTAAATCCCCAGCCCTATTTTTTTTTTTTTTTTGAGACAGGGTCTCACTATGTAGTTTGGGCTGGACTTGAACTCACTTTGTAGCCCAGGCTGGTCTTGAACTCACAAGGATCCTCCTGCCTCAGCCTCCCAAGTGCTCGAATTAAAGGCATGTATCACCACATCTGGCTCCCAGCTGTTTTTTTTTTTTTTTTTTTTTTTTACAGCACCGGGGATTGAACTCACAACCTTGCGCCTGCCAGACAGGTGCTTAAACCATTGAGCCAAACTGCCAGCCCACCCAACTGTTTAAAAAAAAATTTTACTTTTTGGTACCAGGAATCGAACTCAGGGCCTTGGGCTTGCCAGATGCCACAGCTTCTTAACTTATCACACCCATTCGCCTGGCCCTAAAGACAGATAAGTTTGGAGTTGTAGGATACATTGGATGATGAGAGATACCCAGGCATCAGGAAACGCAGACTTGGGAGTACTTGGGAACAACCCACAGGTTATAAGCAGCTGGCCTAGGCTGGGTGCCAGAGAAGTACTCTTATTTCCTAAGTGCACAGCATGGTGTACTTGTGTTACTTATCACCCTTCCCCTCCTGTTGGCTCCATGAAGGACATTGGTGCCTACTTTCATGTCACAAGTGAGGAAGCGGAGGCAGAGGGGGTCAACAGCCTGCCGAGGTGGAACGCTCAGCAGCAGGGGCTAACATGCAAAGGGTCCTAGGTCAGTCCGAACTGGAAACCCAGCCTGGACACTGTCACGGCCACGCATAGCACCTTCCTTGCGCATAGAGCCCTTTACCAACTCGCCCTAAACTGACCTCCTGTTCTGTTCATTCTTTCCCTGTGGCATTTCCATAGTCAGAAATGATCTTTTTTTTGGTCTTTTTGAGACAGGGTCTCACTATGCAGTTCAGGCTGGCCTTGAACTCACTTCGTGGCACAGACTTGTCTCAAACTTGCAAGATCCTCCTACCTCAGCCTCCGGAGTGCTGGGATTACAAGTGTGCACCAACATGCCTGGCTAGAAATTAACTTTTTTTATAAAATGCTGTTTGTTTTATTTTATTTTATTTTGAGACAGAGCCTTGATATGTAGTTCAGGCTGCACTCAAACTTGTGACTCACCCTCTGCCTCAGCCTCTCAAACTCTGGGACTATGTTGTGGCCACTGTGCCCAACTGTGGTACTATGTATTTTCTTTCTTTCCTTTTTTTCAAATTTAATTTATTTTTTTTATTTTTTATTTTGTATTTTTTCTGCACCGGGGATCAAACTCACAGCCTTGCACCTGCCAGGTAGGCGCTTAAGCCCCTGAGCCAGACTCCCAGCCCTAATTTTTTTTTTTTTTTTTTTTTTGAGGCAGGTTCACACTATGTAGCCCAAGCCAGCCTCGAACTCACAATGTTTCACCTACCTCAGCCTCCCAAGTGCTGGGATTAAAGGTGTGTGCCACCATGCCTGGTGGTACTATTTATTTTCTATCTGTCCCTGGACTCTAAGGTAGATTTCCAGGGTGTTCAGTTTATCAACAGACCGCCACATCTTAGCATAGTTCTTTTTTGGTATTAGGCCTCTTCAATGAGCTACATCCCCAGATCTTTTTTAAATTTTTGAGACAGCAACTCGCTAAGACACTAAGTTGCCCAGGTTAGGCTCAAACTTGCCATCCTCCTGCCTCAACCTCCCAGCAGGCTGGAATCACAGGTGTGCGCTGCCACACTCAGCTTAGCACAGTTCTTGACACACACAAGTGCCCAGTGTGTCAAACGAATACATGGAACCCAGTGCTGCACGAGGGGACACAGAGGTGAGGACAGGGCAGGCTTGGTTGGTCTAGTGGCCACCAAAAGGTGATAAACTCCAGGTCACCACCTTCGTCTGGATTTAGGATCTTCATCTCATGTCCCGGAGTCGATGGTGGGGGACACATGTCTTGCCACGCCAAGAGTGTCACCACGCCAGCTCCTGCACCCAGCTCCTGCTGTGTGCATTGCTGACACCACGCTCTTCTTTCCATCCTCTCATGACCCTTGAAGGAGCTGTGGCCTGAGCTGGGCTGGTGCCACCCTGGGATCCATCCAGCTCTAGGGCCAGGCCTGCTGGTCTCTGGAACTCAGGCTCCTCTGGCTCCTGGACCCCTCCTAGGGGGAGCCCTGGCTGGATTCCTGCTTCCCACAGGGTCAGGAGGTGAGGGCTGGCTGGCCTGGGAACCCCGAGGGATGGGAGAGTTTTGTGAAACAAACAAAGAGACCACCAGCAGAATGCCTCTCCTCCCACTCTGGAAGCTGCTCAGAGGTTCCCACAGCCCAGCCAGCCACCCCTGCCTCTGCTTCCCACCACCCCGCAGCCCCTCGGGGGGTCACTGCGCTGAGACTGAGAGGCGGTTTTGATGACCCAGCTCTGTGTGTTTTGTCTGTATGTGTATTTGTGTGTGTGCACACTTACTCCTAATAAAGGGATCCTGTTGTAGTCAGGGGTTGCAAGAAGAACAATTACATACAGGATACACGATTTATAGTACTATTTATAATGGTCACCCGAGGAGTTAAATACAAAGAAGGTGCAGGAAATCTGTCCACAACACTGAAGACCTAGAAAATCCAGCTGACGGCCTGGATCCCATGGTAATAACCTGCATGAGTTCAGCTGAAAACCCAGAGCCCACGACAATGACCCATGCAAGAGTATCCCACAGATCTGTGCTGGGAAGGCCCAAAGGTCAGTTGTGGAAGTTAGAAAGTCTGTGCCAGCAGGGTGAAGGAGCTGTGCCAGCAGCCTGAGGGTTCTGTTCGGGAGCCAAGAGGTGATGCTCAAAATAAGAACCAGGGCTCCCCTGAAAAGTACCACAGTCATCCTCAGCGACAATGAGTTTCTGAGCTCCTCCAACGATGAGAACTGCTGAGTACATATCAGGAAGCCGGTGTGACAAACTTCTCCTGGAGATTGAATGGCACACATCTTCCCTTCTGGAGCCAAGAAGCTATCCTCAAAGTAAGGACCAGAGCTCCTCCAAAATGAACCGCAGCCATCCTCAGCGACGAGGTCCCCAGCTTCTCTGATAATAATATCTGAGTTTATAACAGGGGAACCAGCACGACAAGCTTCTCCAGGAGAACCAACAGCTCCAAACAACACTTCGGAGAACCCACAACACTACTCTTCCCCTCCAGGTCTCCTTTTCATGCTGGCAACAGTCCTCAGGTGGGCCATTCATGCTCAGTACTATGCTGATTCAGTTCAGCTGGTGTTTAAGTTAACCACCAATTACCAATCCACTATAGATCCTAAAATCATAATGTACTTCTTTTAATGTACTTTTAATGTTTAATAACTTCAAAACTGTTGGGCATCCTTGCACACACCTGTAATTCCAGCACTTGTGAGGCTGAGGCAGGAGGATCACCTCAAGTTTGAGGCCAGCCTGGGCTACATAGTAAATTCAAAACCAGCCTGAATTACAGAGCAAAACCCTGTCTCAAAAAACCAAAATGAAGCCAGGCGTGGTGGCGCATGCCTTTAATCCCAGCACTCGGGAGGCTGAAGTAGGAGAAGCGTTGTGAGTTCGAGGCCAGCTTAGGCTACAATGCAAGCGTGACTCTAACTCAAAAAACTAGGGCCAGGAGTTTGGCTCAGTGGCTTAAGCACCTGCCTGGCAGGCGTGAGGCTGTGAGTTTGATCCCCAGTGCCACACACACACACACACACACACAACCAAAACGAGCTGGGCCTGGCACACATCTGTAATCCCAGCATTGGGGAGACTGAAGCAGTAGGATTGCTATGAGTAGAAGGCCAGCCTGCACTACATAGTGAGATCCTATCTCAAAAACAAACAAACAAAAACTTCAAAAGTATACATGATAGAAACTTACACAGCCACCCTTTAATAATTTTTAATTTAAATTTATTTTATGCCTATTCATTATTGTTATTATCACTAATTTAGCTGGTACTACGGATTGAACCCAGGACCTTCATACTGAACTATATCCCCGATCCTTTTTTTATTTTGAGATGGGATCTCACTAAGTCACCAAGTTGCCCAGTGGGGCTTGAATTTGTAATCCTTTTGTCTCAGCTTCCCAGAGAGTACTGACACATGCCATGCCTGGTTTAGCTTTATGATTTTTGAATAATATATTTCAGTTTATTCTTTTTTTTTTTTTTTTTTTTTTGCGGCACCAGGGATTGAACTCAAAACCTCGCGCCTGACAGACAGGCACTTAAGCCATTGAGCCAAACTCCCAGCCCTAGTTTTTTGAGGCAGGGTCGAACTATGTAGCTCAGGCCGGCCTTGCGCTCGTGTTGTAGTGCAAGCCGGATCTCGAACTCACAACGCTCCTCCTACCTCAGCCTCCTGAGTGCTGGGATTAAAGGCATGTGCCACTATGCCCAGCTTTTCTGTTTATTCTTGTTTCATTCAACAGTCACTGTCTTCAAAAAGCATTAAGAGGCAGGGTGAGGTAGCACATGCCTGTAATCCCAGCACTAAGGAGACTGAGGCAAGAGGATTGCTGAAAGTTCAAGACCAGTATGGGCTACAGAGTGAGTTCAAAGCCAGCCTGAACTGCGTAGTGAGACCGTGTCTCAAAAAGACAAAAAAGAAAAAAAAAAGCATTAAGAAAGCTTGGCATGCAGCCTAGTGGTAGAGCACTTGCCTACCATGCTTAAGGCTCCCCATGCCAAAAAATAGTTTCAAGAGTGATAAATGTGCTTATCATCTTGAGTGCAATGATGGTTGTGAACGTATGCTAAAACTTAGCAAAATATATTTTAAAATTCACAGCTAGATGCTGTTATCCTTTTCCAAAACTGTGACAATGAGTTTAAACGTAATGACCTCCTTTTTATCTTTGGTGGTGCTGGGGATCAAACCCAGAGCCTTTTATATACTAGGCAAGTGCTCTGCTAAAAGCACTCTTAAATAAACATTTAAAACGTAAATGTTCTTATTCAAAATTCATAAAACTGGGCCCACCCGGGATTTAGCTCAATGGCCTAAGTGCCTGCCTGGCAGGCTCGAGTTTGTGAGTTCAATCCCCAGTACCAAAAAAAAAAAAAAAAAAAAAATCATAAAACTAATAAGGGGAAAAAAAAACTAATAAGGGTGAAGAACTTTCAACAATTAAACTCTGATGTTCTTTCTCTTTAAGCTTAAAGGTGCTCTAAGACTTTGGGGTTAGCAATCCTTACCCCTCCAGGGAGTCCCATTAGGTAAGATGGAACTGGGACCATAACCTCTTCTCTCTCTGAGATTCTCACAATCCCAGATGGTAAATGTTTCTGTTCTCCTCTTGCTAAAGACGAGGGATCTGAGGTCCAGAGAGGCTGGGTGTCTTGCCAAAGGTCACACAATTGACAGCAGTGCTGGGATTGGGGTCCAGCAGTCTGACTCCAAAGCCTACACTTGGGGTCACTCAGGAGGGGTGGAGCCACTTGCACCTCATACTGCCCGAGTGCAGTGGCAGGATCTCCCCGCCCCACCGGCCGAGCACCCCCCAGTCACATCAAAGGGCCTCAGGCTTCAAAGGCCACTTGGAGGGAGATGCACATACTGGCGGGCGGCTGGGAATGCAGGGAAGCCTGGGAGAGCTAATACGATTAACCTGAGGCCACGGGACAGGAAGGATCCTCACCGAGCGGGCCATTCACCTGGAGTGAGCTACATTCTCACCACCAGCCACCCTCAGAGCCTTTCATTCTAGGGCTGCTAACAAACCTTGGGAGCTTGGGAGTCAGGGATGAAATGCAGCTGTGCCCAGCCTGTGTCCATCCCATAGGTGGAAAAACTTGTTAGTCGCCAGCTGTTACCAAATGTGTGCCAGGCACAGTGTTGAGTGAACCAGGTTCAGGGTCACTATGTCACACACAAACCCCTAGGAGCTCCTTTCCAATTGTATTTTGTATGTGTAGCTGTTCCCACATTACTGATGGAGAAACTGAGGCTCAGATGGCTTAAATACCTGAGCAGGGTCAAGCTGAGGAAACACCTGAGATAGAGTCAGAGTCCAGATCTGGTTTGAGTCTAGCCTCTATTTTCTGCCATGACAGTCAGGCACATCCCAGTCCTTCCCCTTGACTCTGGGTGTGAGGGGACGTTCTGGGGCTGTTTGCTCACTTATCACCCACACATCTGCAGGGAACCCAGCAATAATGCTTTCTAAGCCAGGCGTGGTGGCGCATGCCTTTAATCCCAGCACTCGGGAGGCTGAGGTAGGCGGAGCCTTGTGAGTTCGAAGCAGGTTGGGCTACAACGTGAGCGCAATGCCGTCCTGAGCTATGTAGTGCGACACTGCCTCAAAAAACCAGGGCTGGGGGTTTGGCTCAGCAGCTTAAGCGCCTGTCTGGCAGGTGCTAGGCTGTGAGTTTGATCCCCAGGGCCGCCAAAAAAAAAAAAATAATAATAATAATGATTTCTATAGCTTCAGGGCATGGGGGATGGGCAATCCAGCACCTCGATAATGTCCCCAGGACTGGATTGGAGATGTTATGAAAACACATGTCATCCCCTTCTTCCCATGTCCATCTCCCCAGGCCAATCATTCCGCCACCAGCCTGCCCTCCCGCCCCCACCCAGGCTGCTCTTCCAGAGCCAGAGAGGACCCGGTCTAGGAGCTCTGCCTGATGCTCCCAGCATGAGGGTGGGGCCAGGCCTGCTGCCAATTTGGCTTCCTGCCCAGCAGCATCCAGCCCAGCACTCAGCTCCCAGGACCTTGGCCCTCCAACTCCACCCCTCGGCAGCCCAGTCAGTCCTCCCTGTCGACTGTGCCCCTGGGGACCCTGTCTCCTTCCCTTGCTGCTGGCACAGTCCAAGGCCCCATGACCTTTCTCTGCCTGTTCCTACCCCAGGTCCCGAGCTGTCTGTCGCAGCAGGGTGGAGATGGCTGGTCACAGCAATTTGGAGGCGCCTGCCCTGCCTGAAAGGAAGATTCTTCTTTGGAAAATCCAGCCAAGGCAACTCCGAGGGCAGAGGGGGCGGTGTGGGGAGGCAGCTGAATTCCTACCAGTTAGGTGTGGACTATGAGGGGCTGGGAAAGCGGGGACCTCCTCCCAGCCCGACTGACCAACACACAACCTTGTGCAGCCTCAGTTTCTATGTGTGGGAAAACGCCCAGCTCTGTCCATGTTCTTGTGCTTGGTGGCCATCTGAGGCCAGCAGGTGGAAGTGTTTCCTAACATTCAGGCCCTGCATATGTGGGTTTTCCTTTAGTTTTTTTTTTTTTTTCTTTTTCTTTTCGAGACAGGGCTTCACTGTGCAGTTCAGATTGGCCTTGAACTCACTTTATAGCCCACACTGGCCTCAAACTTGTGGCAATCCTCTTGCCTCAGCCTCCTGAATGCTGGAAATGCTGGGATTACAGGAGTGTGCCACCACGCCCAGCTCCTCTAGTTCTTTTTTTTTTTTTTTTTCTTTTTTGTCTTTTTGAGACAGGGTCTCGCTGTGTAGCTCAGGCTGGCCTTGAGCTCACTTTGTAGCTCAGGCTGGTCTTGAACTTGCAACCATCCTCCTGCCTCAGCCTCCCAAGTGCTGGGATTCCCCTCATTCTTATGCATGGCTGTTTTTCACTGCTGGGATCCACCCCAGGGTCTAGAATGATAGGCAAGCACTCTACTGCTGCATACACCTCTAGTCCCTGAATTGTGATTTTCTGAATACAGATTAATGCATTAATTCACTGTAGAAAATTTGCAGACTGTAAAACAGTACACAGAGGAAGAGAGAAATCCCTTATAACCCTGTGATTTTTTTTTTTTTTTTTTTTTTTTGTCTTTTTGAGACAGGGTTTTGCTATGCAATTCAGGTTGGCCTCGAACTTGCAGTGATCCTCCTGCCTCAGCCTCCCAGGTGCTGGGATTACAGGTGTATGCCACCATGCCTGATTCCCTGTGATTTTGAAGTGACCATAACTAACGTTTTGGGGTACATCTTTCCTGTTTGCCTGCTTTAGGTATTTATGTTTGCATTTTTTTCTCCAATATTGGGGAACTAAACCCAAGGGCACTCTACTACTGAGCTACATCCCCAGCTTTTTTGTGTTTTTGTTTTGAGACAGGGATTCATTAAATTGCAACTTGCAATTTAAGGGAGACTCGAACTTGAAATTCTCTTCTCTCAGTTTTCCCGAGTGCGGGAATTACAAATTTGCAGCACTGTGCCTGCCTTTTGCCTTCTCCCCTCTCTCCTCCCCTCTCTCTCTCCTCCCCCTTCTCCATTTATTTATTGATTTATTTTTGGTATCCCCCTTCTCCTTTTTAAAGAATCACACTGTGCAAAGGTTTCAGCTTCTTTCGTGAAACCTGAACATATTTCCAGACTCATAAACATCCTCCTCGGCAGGGGCTATAGCTCAGCCGCACAGCGCCTGCCTGCCCCGCAAGCCCGAGGTCTTGAGAAGCTTGATAGCTGGTACAAAAAACAAAAAACAAAAAACAAAAAACAAAAAACAAAAAACAAAAAACAAGAAACAATCCTCTTCCATCACCATTTAAAAGCAAATGCGGCTTGTTCTTCACAAAGCCTGCTAGGTTTCTCCAGCCCAGCCAACCTCCCCTAGGGTCCTTGCACCACGCCCCTCTCCCCACAGACTTCCAGGGGACAGCCACATCCTTGGGACCCCAGCACTCAGCACCAGTGTACACAATAGGTGCTCAATAAATGAGGCGGGAAGGGTACTGTTCTTGAGTGTTGTCGTGGGGAGGCGGCCCAGGCAAAAGGACAGAGAGTCGAAGTCTGCCTCTAGCTTGGGGCCTGCCCCGGGCTTACAGCGCAGGGAATTAATAGAAAGGTGGGGGGCGGGGTGGGATTGGGCCCAGTACCCGCTGCCCCTGGCCTGGCGCCTGGCACAGCCACAGCGCCGTCGGAGGCTCTGGATGCCGGGCTGGGCAGCTGGGCAGAGAGAGAAGTCTAGAGATGGTGCGCGCGCGGGGCAGGGTGAGACCGTGGAGAAACGCGGGGGGCGACCGGGCCAGGCGACCGCGAGCAGCGCGCACGGCGGGCGAGGGGACCGAGGCTGAGGGGGGCGAGTGCCCCCGGCCTGGCAAGGGGCAGGGGTCGATGGGGTGGGGAGGCGACGTGGCCCCGCCTGAGCGCCCTGTAGTCTGAGCTCCTTGAGGTCCCGCCGCCGGCTCCGGACCCCAGCCCCGGCGGCGAGGATTGCTCCGGGCTTGCCCGTCGCCGCCCGTGACCGCTCCGGTCTGTCCGCTGTTGTCACTCCTGGCTGCTGGTGAGGAGGGGCGAGAGGCTCCTGCTGTTAAACCGCCGAGCGAGCGCCTTCAAAAGCGACGCCTGGGGACGAAGTTCTAGTTCAGGGCCATCTGCAGAGCCCGCGCGGTGCCGGGGTGGGGACTCGCCAGGGTCCTCGCCTTTCTTGCAGGTCACTGCGCGCCCCCAGGCTCAGGCAGAGAAGTCCGCCTGCCACCCCAGGGCCGCTGCAGCAGTTGTCCCAATCTCCTGAGGACCCACATTCGTGATAAACCCTCGGTGCAGTCACCACGCCTAGTGCAGAAGCAACCCCACTGTCACGGGGTTACTGCCTGCCCTCCGGAGAAGGGGGGCTGGGGCTCAGAGAGGAGGTCCCTTGCCTGAGGTCCTGGCTGCCAGATGTCTTGTAGTTTTGTTCTTTTCCTTTAAAACCCCTTCCCCCAACAGCAAGAGGCCCAATAAGTGAGACTGAGGCAGTAGGAGCCCAAGGTCTAGCCCAGCCTGGACAACTTAGCCACTGAGCCAGATCCTGTCTCAGAAAGAAAGGGAGAAAGGAAGAAAGAAAGAAAGAGAGAGACAGAGAGAGAAGTCTGGAGATGTAGCTCAGTGCAAAGTCCCTGGATTCAGTCCTCTCCTCTGTGTGTGTGACGGGGTGGGGTGGGGTGTGTGTGTGTGCGCGCGTGTGTGTGGTGGGGTGGGAGGGGGTGTGAGGGGGGAGTCTCTATGGCAGCGCAATGGTCTCACCTTAGACTAGGCAGTTACGTTCATTCCAAGACCCCCAGTATCAGATGCCTGAAACCAAATTTGGCAACAAGCCCTATATATACTTCTTTTTTTTCTATCATAAAACTTATAAGTTAGGTACAGGAAGAGATTCGTTACAATGCTGCATAATCAAATAGAGCAATTACCATATTAGGAAAATAAAGGATTCTTGAATACAAGTGCCGTGACGCCAGGAGGCCACCACACTTGGCCTGAGAACCTGGGACAAGGGACAGAAGGACCGTCCATGTGCTGGGTAGTAGAGTGGGATGACTGTGGATTTCCTCGGGCTATAAAGAATGGGGTGCAAGCCAGGCGCGCACTCCTTTAATCCCAGCACTCGGGAGGCTGAGGTAGGAGGAGTATTGTGAGTTCGAGGCCTGCTTGGACTACAATGTGAGCGCAAGGCCAGCTTGAGCTACACGGTGCAACCCTGCCTCAAAAAACCAGGGCCAGGAGTTTGGCTCAGCAGCTTATGTGCCTGCCTGACAGGTACAAGGTTGTGAGTTCAATCCCCGGTGCCACGAAAAAAAAAAAAAAGAAAAAGAATGGGGTGCAATTTATTTATTTATTTATTTTTTTGCAGCACCAGAGGATCGAACTCACAACCTCACACCTACCAGACAGGCGCTTAAGCCACTGAGCCAAACTCCCAGCCCTGGTTTTTTGAGGCAGGGTCGCACTACGTAGCTCAGGCCGGCCTTGTGCTTGTGTTGTAGCCCAAGCTGACCTCGAACTCACAACACTCCTCCTACCTCAGCCTCCGGAGTGGCATTAAAGGCGTGCGCCACCATGTCCACCAGGGGTACAATTTAAAATTTATAAATCACTTCTGGAATTTTCTACATAGTGTCTTTGAACCTCAGTTGATCCCAGAAAACAGAAGCTCAGCTCCGGGGGCTGCTGTCCCTGTTCTGTCTGCCATCCTCGGGGTCCCTGGGGCTGGGCAGTGGGGGCCTGGCCTGCAGGGAAGGGCACCGGCCAGGCCCTGTCAAGGGCTCCCAGGACCCTGTCCTGACTCTTAGCTCCCAGTGACTCCAAAGGGCCTGGACTCCCAAGAGCCAACGGTGTGAAGAGCCAAATCAAGCAGGGCCTTTATGTGAACTTGTGTCTCTCCAGGGCTCAGCTTCCCTCATCTAAGGAAAGGGCGGTCATGATGAGGGTGACTGCGGAAGGAGCAGAAGGAGAAAGACCCGGGAGAGCCAGTGGTCCTTTCTCTGTCCAAGTCCTCTGCTCCTCTCCCTCAGCCCACCGTGCTGGTGCCCCCTCTTTACAGCTGCCTCCAATGCGCTGCCAGTTGCTCTGTCTTAACTTTTACAGTTGATTTTTTATTTTATTTATTTATTTATTTATTTTTTGCGGCACCGGGGATTGAACTCACAACCTCGTACCTGCCAGGGCAGGCGCTTAAGGCACTGGGCCAAACTCCCGGCCCTGGTTTTTCGAGGCAGGGTCGCATTATGTAGCTCAGGCCGGCCTTGCGCTCGCGTTGTAGCCCAAGCCGGCCTCGAACTCACAACGCTCCACCTACCTCAGCCTCCCGAGTGCTGGGATTAAAGGCGTGCGCCACCACGCCCGGCTACAGTTGATTTTTTAAAAAAATTTTTTTATTTTCTTGAGACGAAGTCTCACTTTGCAGCTATCCTCCTGCCTCGGCCTCCTAAGAACCGGGATTACAGGAGTGCATCACCACACCCGGTGCCAAGTTGCTGACGCCCCGGCCCCTGGGGGTTACTTGGGACCCCCTACTGTTCTGTGGGGCCTCTTGCTTCACCTGCCAGGGAACCCACCTGGCTTGGGTTTCCAGAGACTGGTGCTAGGCTGGTCCACTCCTGCTGGCCTCATGGCCGCCTTCGGCACCACTGGACTCTCTCCTACCTCTTGGCTTTTGCGCCCTGCCCCCAGTTTTGCTCCCGCCTTCCCGGCCTCCTCCTCCTTTCTCCTCTCTGCCCTCATCCAACAGTGTCCTTTCCACCCTGTGTCCCTCCACAGCCACCTCCTGGGTCCCAGCTCCCTCCCCAGCTTCACACCAGCCCCCCAACACCGGCCCTGTGGACCCTGCTTCCAAAGTCATCCTCTGCAGTCCGTCCACTCGCCACCTCCCTGCGCCATGCTCCCAGCCCCACCTTTTCTTTCTTGGACCCCACAGGGGCTCAACACCCCACTCCTCAGGAGTTGTCACTCACCATAATGCCCTCCAGGGCTCCTGTTGCCTCTGAGATAAAACACACACCCGGCCCCCTGGCGGCCCACCTCACACCCTCCCTGGCTGCATGGTCTCCGGCTGCAGCAGCCTGGAGTCTGACCACAGGACCTTTGTCCTGGCTGTGCCCTCTGTCTGGAATGCCCTCTCTCCCGTTCTGCCTGGCAAACATCTCTTTAGCCTTCCAGTCTTGTCTTAAACATGACCTCCTTGAAGGGGGCCTCCCCAACTGCGTAGTCTAAAGGTGACCCCCTCACGCTCCCCAAGAGCCCCTGTGTTTTCCTTTCAGAGCTCTCTCAGCCGTGTCTTTATTTGTGGGGCCACTGGCTAATGTCTGCCTCCCCCTCAGACTACAAGCCCCCCAAAAGCATCCTGATTTGCCCTCTGTGTTGTGCTTTATCCCGAGCCTAGCACGATGCTGGGCACGCAGCGGGCACCTGGATGCACCTGCTGTCAGGGACAGGCGTGGAGTAGGCCTGCAACATGGTCCACGGCAAGCTGTCCAGCAGATGGCCTCCTCTGCACACCCATCCTCTCTGGGAGCTGCTCCTCCACGGGCCCCCAGCTCAGATCCTTTCCCTTCCTGCCCCAGAGCTCTCTGCACATCTCTTGCTTTTTTGAGACTGCACCCCATGATTTTTGTCCTGCACTTCTGGCAGGAACCAGGAGCTCTGGGAGGCTGGAGAGCCCACCTAACCTGGTTCCCTTTGCCTTGGCGTTTATGCAGAGCTCAGGACACAGGGTGTGCGGGCAGGCGGGCCCCTGACTCAGGCCCTGAGCAGCTGCTTTGGCTTCTGGGGGCTGATGTTGAGCCTTCGGGGTCTCTCGCCTGGGCTTGCAGCTGGGCTCTCCAGTTTGCTATTTGGGAGATGTTCACCAAGTTATTAAGCAGTTCATGGTTTCTCTTCTCCCTCTGTGAAGAAGTCAGTGGCACCTATGTCCCAGGGCTGTTGTGAGACTAGAATGGGGACATGCATGGGAAGTATCTGGGACTGTGCCTGGCATGTAGTAAACACACAAAGCAGAACTTTTATTATTAAATGATTCTTTGTCCCCTACTGAAGCCCCTTGCTCCAACTGGGGGAGGGGAGAGGTTGTTCAGTATAGCACCGGGTACAGTTGTGCATGGCCGCCACACCACACACACACACACACACACAGGTGCAAGAACAACACACAACTCTCCCGGCTGCAGTCTGAGTGGGCCAAGGTGCCGCCCACACTAGGCAGCCTGCCTGTGCCTGGCGGAAGCCCTGTTGCCTCCCTGGCCCTGTGCCTCCTTCCAGTGCCATTGACTTGGCCAGACAGTTGCCATAGCAACAGGTGATGAGGCCTACAGGCGGGACACTGGCTGGCCTTGGCGGAACTCTCTGGCTTTTTAGAAGGGGCAGCTTCCTGCTAGGGCACAGTCCTCCTGCAACTAGCTGCAGCCATGGCCACACCCAGAGCCACCCCAGCCAGCACCGAGTCTGTCACTCACACCTGTGCATCCCCTAGCCCTGGCTCAGGCCCCTTGTGCCCGTGCCTTACATCCACTGGGAAGGTCAGGTGTGGGCCTTTCTCCTCTCTTCCACAGGGACCCCTCAAGAGTTCAGATTGCCCCAGCACCTAGGGGGGCTCTCTTAAATGCCTGTGGGGTGAATAAAAAAGCAAAAAATGGTTGGACATGGTGGCACATGCCTATAATCCTAGCACTCAGGAGGCTGAGGCAGAATTGTCACAAGTGTGAGACCAGCCTGGGCTATCTAGTGAGTTCCAGTCAGCCTGAACCACAAAGCAAGACTCTGTCTCAAAAATAAACAAAGAAACAAAAAATGAATTTCTCCTCATACCTTGAGAACAGTCTTTTTTTTTTTTAAGAGGACAGTCTTGAGACATAACCAACCTGCGTCTAGTCTAGATGACCTGTTTACCCTGCATTTATTTAGTACCTACTAAGTGCCAGACATTGCTCTATGTTTGAAGCAAGGGCCTTCTTGGAAGAGGGACCAGCAAGTGCAAAGGCCCTGAGGTTTGTCCTTGGCCAGTTTAAGGAAGCAAAAGAGGTAAAGTTGGAATTTAGTGGGTAAGAAGATGATGATGATAATCCACCCAGCAGCAGGCACTAATCTTACCGCTTGATGAGTTTTGCAGTGTATGTGCCTGTGTAACCCCCATGCTAGAGAGCAGCCCCAGCCCCGCAGAAGACTCCCTGGTGCCCCTCCCAGTCCTTGTCACCACTCTGCGGCCTCAGTCATCGCAGATACCCTTGCTTGTCTCAGGATTGCATATCGTGGTGAAATCTGCTGGGAACCCAAGATGTATTCTTGCTTGGATCTGGCTCCTTCCAGTCCTCAGGAATTCTGTGACCTTCGCCCTTGACCTTGGAGACACGGGCAGTTCACTTACTGTGCTGCGGGGTTGAGTTCCCTCCTGAGCTGGTATCGCCCTGTGCTTATCCACCCTTCTGAAGGATATCTGAGCTGCTCCCAAGATATTGGTTGTCCTGAATAAAGCCTCTGGGAGCTTTCTTGTACATTTCATGTCCTTCAAAACGTGTGTGTGTGAGCCAGGCATGATGGTGCCCACCCGTCAACCCAGCACTCAGGATGGCTGAGGCAGGGAGCTTGCAAGTCTGAGCTCAGCCTGGGTAACTTCGGGCTGAGGAGATAGCTCAGTGTGAAGATCCTGGGTTCAATCCCCAGTAGTACAAAAATAAGTTTGTATGCCCGTTCAAGTGAATTAAGCATGCTGGTGAAGGGCTGCCAGTTCTCTCATTTTATAGTGGAGAAACTGAGGCCTGGAGAAAGGAATGATGGGCTACCCCCATTACACTGGGAGTCAGCGTCTGAAGGGGACCACTGCTGACTCTTGAGCCCCAGGGAGGGAAGAGAAAGAAGGAGCATGTATCAAGTGCCTGCCGTACACCAGCTCCTCCATAAATATTAAGTCATTTGCTGCAATCCTCAGAGTGACACTGTCGGGGAGGTTGCGGAGGCTCAGGAATATGCAGCAGCAGTCAGGACTCTGGCGTGTCTGTCTGCGTCCAGAGCCTGTGCCCCTCCACGACCTCTCGCTGCTGTCCAGAGAGTAGGGAAGACCACGCGTGCCAGGCCGCCCCGGTGGAATGAAAACCTCCCCGGGACCCTTTGGGGATGGGCAGGGCTGTAAGAGAAGGTCCAGGTCATGGCTGTGAACCCCTGCTGGGCTCCGCAGCCTGGATTCCGCCCAGGGCTGCTCAGGGTTGGATCAGCTCCTGGTCCTGGAGCCCAGCCTCTTGGCCCATTTGCGGGCCCCTGGGGTGGCCTCTTTGTAGTACGGCACCGGCTGGCGCCGACCCAGGCTGGAACTGAACGGAGGCTCCTGGCTCCGCAGGCCCTGGCGGCCTCTCACCCCCGGCTGCCCCTGGGGCTGCAGCTGGCTCAGAACAAGACACCAGGGCCCCAGGGACTTCTTGGGGGAGGTTTTTGTCTTTTTCTTTTTGGAGGCAGTTATTTTCCACAGTTCTATGCATTATCCTTTTTAAAAAATCATGATAAAAGCTGGTCGTGGTCGCATGCCTTTAATCCCAGCACTGGGGGAGACTGAGGTAGGAGGAGCGTTGTGAGTTCCAGGCCGGCTTGGGCTACAACGCGAGTGCAAGGCCAGTCTGAGCTACACAGTGTGACCCTGCCTCAAATAACTAAGGCCAGGAGTTTGGCTCAGTGACCCAAGCACCTGTCTGACAGATATGAGGTTGTGAGTTCAATCCCTGGTGCCACAAACAAAACAAAACAAAACAAAAAACCATGGTAAAATATGCATCACATAAACATTAGTACTTTAGCCATTTTACAGGACACGCTGCGGCGACACTGGCTGCCTTCACACTGCTGTACAGACAGCACCACCATCGCCTCCAGAGCGGTTCTGTCTCCTCAAACTGAAGCTTTGCAGCCGCTGCACACTAACCTGGGGGGGCGCGCTTGCTTTTTTTTTTTTTTTTTTTGCGGCACCTGGGATGGAACTCGCAGCCTCGCACCTGCCAGACAGGTGCTTAAACTGCTGAGCCAAACTCCCAGCCCTGGTTTTTTGAGGCGGGGTCGCACTATGTAGCTCAGGCTGGCCTTGCGCTCGCGTTGTAGCCCAGGCTGGCCTTGAACTCACAATGCTCCGCCTACCTCAGCCTCCCGAGTGCTGGGATTAAAGGCGTGTGCCACCATACCTGGCTTGTTTGTTTGTTTTTTGAAACAGGGTATTGCTGTGTAGTTCAGGCTGGTCTTGAATTTGCTATGTAGCTCATGCTATCCTCAAATTCACAGGGATCCTCCTGCCTCAACCTCTTTTTTTTTGGTGGTACCAGGGATCGAACTCACAACCTCACGCCTGCCAGGCAGGCGCTTAAGCCACTGAGCCAAACTCCTGGCCCTAGGTTTTTGAGGCAGGGTCACACTATGTAGCTCAGGCCAGGCTTGTGCTCTTGTTGTAACCCAAACCAGCCTCAAACTCACAGTGCTCCTCCTACCTCAGCCTCCCGAGTGCTGGGATTAAAGGTGTACGCTACCACACCCGGCTCTGCCTCAGCCTCTTGAGTCCTGTGTATGTGTGGGTGAGGGAAGGAAGGAGGCAGCCCATGAGGCGCTTTCCTATGTCTCCCCCACTCCTACCCACCAGACTCCCTCCTTTCCCTCCTGGCTCCCGCAGCCCTCTCCACTCTGCCTCCTGCTCCACGACAAGGGCTGCTCTTCCTCTGTCACTGCCTGCTGCCCCCGCTGCCCAGTGCTGCAGCTTTTCAAAGACTTGGTGCCAGATGTGGTGGC
>RJWM01013800.1:0-52400 GCA_004363535.1 Dasyprocta punctata
GGCATTTTGATGGTATATTCAGGGAGCCTCCCGGTCACAGTGTCATCTGGGTGGCCATCTTGGAGGAAGTCTTGTCCTTTTTCATGTGCTTAATTGCATCCAAATATCACCTTCAGAAAAGTGTCTTGTTCAAGTCTTTTGCCCATTTTTTAAATTAGCCTGTTTATTGTCTACCTGTGGAGTTTTGAATGTTCATTATTGTAGTGGTTGACACACTGTATCAACTTAAGAAGTTTAGAACCTTAACCACGTAACTCAGCAGGTCTACATCCTAGGGTGTAGAGGACATGCCCTGGGATGGCTGTTTACTCTCTAGGATATTATAATGGTTGATTGCTCCGTCAATTTGAGACATTTAGAAGTTTAATTAGGTAACTCATCAAGGGGCCAAGGTCCTCCATTTGTAAACATCCTGAGCCTGTGCAAGAGGACACAGAGATGGTGTGAGTACTTCACCTGACCTAGGGTGGATAGCTTGCATACAATACAAGAGTGGAAACGAGGCTTGCTTTCTCCCTTTTTTTTGCTCTTGTTGCTTTTGCTGTCTTCCACAGTCATGAACTGTTGCCCCTCTGCCATGACACCTTGCTTTGGAGCCAGTCAATTATGGGCTGAAACCTCTACAAACTGTGAACTAAATAAGCCTTTCCTTCCTTAATTTTGAATGTCAGGTATTTTTGTCTCAGCAATGAGAGACAAGTAGCTAAGATAATTATATAGTCTAGATACATTAATTTTAATATTATAGAAGCAAAACAGAAAGAGAAAAGTAAAACAATCTAATACAACCTGCTGTTACTCGATTAGTCATCTGCCTCTTGAGTCCTCCTGATGCTCATACTGTAGTATAAGACACTTGAGAAATGATCTAAGCCACCAATTAGAGTATCAGTGCACCTAAATTTCAGACTCCCTTTCTCTCCATAACTTCAAAAGTCCAATAAAGCTATCCACTAGGGTTGGTATTTAATGAGTAGTATTTGTTTTTAACTATGATTTCTAGGTAGACAATGTCTACTTCATTTTTTAAAACTTGGAATCTAGCACTTTGTTGTATTCATTCCAAGAATATTTACTTAACTCCTATTTTTTTGTCTTTCTTGAGACAGGATTGTGCTATGCAGTTCAGGCTAGCCTTGAACTCACTCTGTAGCCCAGCCAGCCTTGAACTCATAGCAATCCTCCTACCTCAGTCTCCCAAGTGCTGAGTTTACAGGAATCTAGTTCCTATTATGTGCCAGGTATTGCTCTCTATGCAGAGAATACAAAGGTGAATAAAGTAGAAATGGTTTATTAAACTTACAGAATGGACCTAGCTTATGGTAGATGCCTAAGCCATGCTTGTTTTTAATTTCCTTTTTGTTAAAAATATTTTTTTCCTCTAGAGCCAAGCATGGTGGTCCATTCATATAATCTTAGCACTCTGGGAAGCTGAGGCAAGAGAATAACATTTTTGAGCTTAAGCTGGGCACTGTAGTGACTTAGTGAGATCCTGTCTTAAAATCATAAGGGCTGAATATGTAGCTCTGTGCAAAGGCTGTGGGTTCAATCTCCAGTACCCCTGCCCCCAAAATCCCTCAAGAGTGAATTGCTTTTAAATTTTTTTGGTATGTTTCTCTATTTCCATATTGCTTTTTGAAATTAAGTTCTTTAACAATTATACTAAACTGATATCAATAGTTTTCATATGCTCAAACACATTCATTCCATAATTTTCCTGCCTACATTCTAGTCTTACTGGAAGTCTTCTATATTCTTTTCCAAACTTAGCCAGGTGCTCTGTAAGACTGTGGCATGGTTGTCCCCCTAGAATTTCCTTTTAGCCTTTCATTCGTTTGGTGTTCTTCAAATAATAGCCCAGGTTCCCAGATACTAAGCGCTTTTCATTTTAATCTGGTTCTTGTTTTCTGCAGTGCATTCCCTGGTAGCTTCTTTAAAGGGAATCTATGTGACAAGATTGTTTATGTATTTGTTTGTTTGTTTATATGTACGAAGGATCAACCCTGGGGTCTTGCACATACTAAGCACACACCCTTTCCCTGAGCTACATCTCCAGCCCTAGAAAATTATTTTTAAATCCATGAATGTCCAAAAATAAATTATTCTATTCTTACATTTCACCAGTAGGTTAGGTGGACACAGATTTCTAAATGGAATATAATTTTTCTTATGAGTTTTAATACAATTCATGATTACATTGTAGATGTTGGTATTGCTGCTCAGAAATCTGGTAACGTTATCATTAGTGACCTTTTATAAGGGCCTCTTTTTTTTCTGCAGAAGAGTGTAGACTCTTTCTTTTATCCGCAGTGCTTTGAAATGCAGTAATAAAGTGCCATGGTATAGGGTTTTGTTCATTTGTCGAAGCACACATTCTATGGCCTTTTTCATTCTGAAGGTCTATGCTTCTGTCTTGGGAAATATTCTGGTACTGTACTTGATGATTGCTTCAATTGTTTTATTGCTTCACTCTTTCAGAAGCTGTTAGCCTGGAGTTGGACCTTTGGGGCTTACTCTAAATATTTTTTATATTTTCTTCCTATTCTCTATTTCCATTTGTTCATTTGCATTCCTATGAGATTTCCTTGCCTTTTTTCCCTCATTTTATTAGTAAATTTAAAATATTTTGTCAGGTTTTTAATTTGTAAATTCTATTACCTTGCTCATTTTGTGGCTTTAAAATCCCCTGTAGTTCTGCTGAGAAGGTAGGTCAACTCTTTAAAATGTTTTACATTAATTCTAGTTTCTGTATTACATCCATTTCTTCCAGGCCTCTATTGTTTACCTGTCTGTTTTAGTTTTTTTTTTTTTTTTCTTTTGTTATAGGCAACTGAGTTACTTAAAAAAATTATAGGCAGTCAGATAGGGATACACCCTCAATGGAGCAGGCACAGAGGACCAGATATCGTGTGACCTTGAAAGAGATACACACCTCTTGCTGTGGGCCAGATCTCAAGACAGAAGGCAAAACAAATGCAACCACACCCTAAGTATAAGCATTAGGGATTAGGGATGAATCATCTTGAGAAGCCAAGAATTACCATCCCAGTCCCCTAATCCATAAGAATGCTCGCTTACTACGTGACTCGCTTCCCCATTTGTCCTTGATTTGGTCAATCTTACCTAAACAATCAATCTTATTGGTAGATCACAGTTTTGTCCCACCTCAAGTCCATCTGCCTTGCAAGTTCCCAGTTTTCCCCATCAGGGTTTTGCTCTATAAAAGTCACTGGAAAAGACAGAGTCTCGGGCGACCCACTCGGGCCCCCTCTGTCCCTCAGACAGAAGCTTTCTTTCTCTCAATAAATATCTTCTGCTCTTACCCTCCGTTGTTCCTAAAATTCATTCTTCGATTTTTAGAGAACACGAACTCACGCCGGATGTATAGTAGGTTGGGAGTTTCATTCCCCCGTATCATTTGGAGGTCTCCCACCGAGATCGTTTTCCTATATCATTTGGAGGTCTCCCACCAAGATCGTTTTCCTATATCACTTTCATGACTGAGAATTGACTCAAGTGCCATGATCTTTGGCTTTCCTTTCATATATATGAGTGCATCACTGAGATTGAGTAGGTGGGGAAATTTTTCCAAAATCATGGATGCTAAAGAGGCATGATAGTAGCTTATCGTGTTGCATCTAGAGTTGACACCTAGACCAGAAATTGGGGGATGCGTATCTGTAATCCCAACACTTAGGAGGCTAAGGTGGGAGGAACATGAGTTTAAGGCCAGCCTGGGCTACGTAGAAAGTTCTAGGGCAGCCTGAACTACCTAGTGAGATCCTATATTTAAAAAAAAAAGACATTATTGGAATAATTATGAACACTTCAATGTAAAGACTATAGATTTTAATAAATGTATTATATATTCTGTATTATATATATATAATATAACAGGAAAATTTTGTTCTTAGGAAATATACAATTAAGAATTTATGAATAAAAGAGCATGGTGTTAGCATAATACTCTCAAATGGTTAATGCATGCAGTGTGATCAGGTTTTCCAGAGACCCACTCCGACATACAAGCTACACTGCCTACTCATATGTTCTATAAATGTTGAATAGCTTGTTTCCTGGAGGTATATGCTTGACTTTGTTCTGATTATACAGGGAAAAAGTTGTTGAAGTTAGTAATATTCATACTCACATAACTAACATTGTGAGGAAAGGAGGTATATAAACCATGACCTACCCATGGATGGAATCCCACATTAGAGATCTTTTTCCTTAGCTCATGAAAACTTTTTAGGCCACACACACACATGCAAAATGTTGGAGGACTTGCAAAAACCAGTCCACATGAACTAAAAACCTGAATATAACAAAAACCCAGACACTTTTTCGAAGAACA
Source organism: Dasyprocta punctata (assembly GCA_004363535.1). Taxonomy (NCBI): domain Eukaryota; kingdom Metazoa; phylum Chordata; class Mammalia; order Rodentia; family Dasyproctidae; genus Dasyprocta; species Dasyprocta punctata. The sequence goes on from RJWM01013800.1 coordinate 4,355, forward strand.
CCTAAACTGAGCTGGATTTAGGACAATTTTTAGTTAATTCTCCCTACCACAATACACTCAAAGACCATGAAGAGTTAACCCCTGGGGGTGTTCATTTATCAGAGTGATTTATACGCTGACAAGTAACCAGGAGAAATTAAATGCAACACAACTTTTGTCTGGATTAGATGTGTGATGAAACCAGGAGACAGGGGCCAATAAGGGAAAAACTAAAGGGCAGGAAAGGGCCCCATGAAAATCCAGACTTGACTGAGTTCCTTTAGCACCACCTTTCTCTGCTCTGTCTTCTGCCAGTTCTGGGACAAACCCAGTTCCCCAGGGATCCCTAAATGGTCACTGGGGTCCCAAGGACAAAGGTCATGGTACCCATGCTCATGCACTTGATTGCAGTTTGTATTTTTTCATGACTGAAGAGCTCTCCTTCTGCACCTGGGTCCAACTGAAGTTTTCTGCCCTCTGAAACTGGCTATCCTACTGTCAACCATACCTTGTAGGTCACTGACACAGCAGACACACCATCCTGATCCCATTCCAAAAGCAAGAAAGCCCTAAGCCATTCAGCAGTCACAATTGTCCTTCATGCCTCAGTCCAAGCACAAGTTTTACTCAGTCACTTGAATTATATTTTCATCTGTACTGGAAAATTCTCAGACATTATATCATCAACTTGTCTCTTTTGCCCATTGTCTTTCTTCTCTCTGAATTCCAGATGAGTTCTTGCACATTCCCTGATGTCCACACACAGGTCCATTTGCTTCATTTATCAGATTGATTTGTACGCTGCTTTCTTTGTGGATACAGAAGCAACCAGAAGTGCAGGTGCATATGTGCTCAGGTATCTCCCAGCCTTGGAGGACAATTTCCTTAGGTAAATGCCTCAGTACCTAAAAACAGTGATAGTCAGAATTAGCATGATTGGCAACATACAGTTTATAAGGACATTTAACATACACTTGATCTGTAAGACAGGTAAGAAAATTACTACTATCTACATTTTTGTTTGTTTTTTATTGTTTTTATTTTTATTAGTACATGTCTGTGATACATAATGATTATATGCATTATGGGTAGCTGGTAAATGTACACAGCACATCTTAATTCTTTGTACATCCTCTTCCCCTCACCTCCCTCCATCTCTTGCTCCTCTTCCCATTTGCAAAAGACCTGTCTCCTTGTTTCCTATTGTGTCTTTTTTTTGCTCTTTATTTATACTTTGGATTTCTCACCTACATTTTATTATTTAGAGAATTAGGACTCAGACTCTGAGAACTGATTTCTTGAAGCCTCACAGCATCCAAACCCAAGATTCTCTACTACTAACCCAGCCCTTGTGCCCACTATGACTGCTTTGTGCCTCAGAGCCAACCTCTGTGTGCCACTGGCCATCTCTCTTCCACTGTATGCTCCCATTTTTTGGGTACTCATTCCAGATATGATGAATGGCTCAGTAAACTTCTTCCAAATGTCTGCCGCTGCCTCTGAGTTTTCTCCAGGCTGTAGTCTTGGACTGGCCTGACTTTTCATTTCCCCCAAACATTTCCTAATTTTTCTGAACAGCTATTTGACACCTGCAGGTTCTCTCCTATGGGTCTCAACTTGAACATCACTGCATTTAGGGAGTCCTACACTCCAAATTCCAAACTGTAGTTTGCATGCCATACTTTCCTGTATAGCTACTGTCACATTCAATAATTGTTTTGTTGTAGCCTGTGTCTGGATGTAACCCCAAAGCCTTGTGAGGTCAAAAGCTTTTTGGAGGCAGCTAAATCTAGAATGTGTGATTGGTTCTTTGTCTATTGCTAGGATTAGTAAAGGGGGTGCTACCCCCTCCCTAGGGCGGGTAGCCTGCATACAATATAAGGGAAGAAAAGAGACTTGCTTCCTGCCAGCAGCCAGCATGGGCAGATAGAGCCAGAAGATCTGCCTCTGCCTGCCAACACTGCCACTGGAAGGCTCCTTTCTGTGGGCAGCCAGTGGGAACAGAGACACTCAGCCAGGTAAACCCCGTGTACCTCACCAGCAGGCCACTGTCAAAGGCCATTCCTTACCCACCAGGAGAATCAGACACATCCTTGTGTTCCTGCCACCATCGTGGGAGTCCCAGTGTAGACACACAGGCTGAGAGAAGCAGCCCTACCACCACACACCCCTGGCTATCAGGGAAGCCCCAGTGTACCTGCACAGGTCTGGAGAAGCCTGCTCCATGCCCTGCTACCTCCCCGTAAACCTGGTGTCAGAGGAACACAGGTGCCTGACCCATTCTCCTACACTGCAGAGGGCAGCCAATGTGGAAAGTGCCTGAGACCCAAAAACCAGCTTGTTGTGAGGAACCCAGGAGAATGTCAAGATGAAGGAGCAAAAGGCAATCTCAAACCTCCAGCCCACAGAACAAGTCTGGGAGATACAGCCATGGAAGAAAACGGAAGTCACACACCTGAAACCTCCAAGAGGATAACAACTAAAGTAAAGAAACAACTTCATGAGACTGTAAAAGTAATCAGATCAGAAATAATGTCTCAGGTAAAAGAAGAAATGAAAAACATAATGAAAGAATTGCTCAGCAAATCTAAAGAAGACATAGATAAAAAAGAGGAGCATAGGAAAATGATGGCAACCTTGAATGAACAATATAGAAAGGAATCACAATGCATGAAACATTCAAAAAGATATCCAGGAAATTAAAAAGTTGATCAAAAGCTGGCAAAACCGCTTGCAAGAGACTGAAGATAGACTTTTAGACTTTGAAGACAGGATTGCAGCTAGCGATCATGAAAGGAAAGACCTTTTAATAATAAAGAGGAATCAGGAATTAACAATTCAACAGCTGCAAGACGATGCAAAGAGAAATAATTTAAGAGTGATAGGTATCAATGAAGAAGCAGGGGTCAACACAAATGAAATAAAAAGGCTATAGCAGAAAACACCTAAAATGGGAAAAGGATCTGGTATATAGATAAGTGCAGCATATAGAACTCCAACTAGCCATAACCAAAGTAAACCTATACCCGGACACATAATAATCAAGATCCCAAAAATTCAACATAAGAACAGAATATTAAAAGCTGTTAAAGAAAAGAAACTGATCACCTGTAGAGGAAAACCAATCAGAATCATGAAGACTTCAAAGCATCATCAAGTCAAGAAGAGTTTAGAGTGAAGTGTTTCAAATCCTGATAGAAAACAACTTCCAACACAGATTGATGTACCCTGCAAAACTGTCTTTCAAAATTGATATAAAAATAAGATACTTCCATGATAAAGAACAACTGAAGGAATTCATGACCACCAAACCAACCCTACAGAGAGTGCTGAAAGATATTCTAGAGAGAGATAAAGATGACCACAGTTCCAGGAACAGCAGCAGAGGAGTATCACCAAGTAGGACAGACAATTGAATGAAGGGGAAAAGTGGAGGGCCAACAGCAGGAGGATAGCATGACAGAGACAAACCAATGTATGCTGGTTGTAACCATTACTATAGATGGCCTCAAATCAGCAATAAAAAGAAACACACAGAGAGTGGATCAAGAAAAAAGATTCATCAGTATACGTATACAAGAAACACATTTAACTCAAAAGAAAATTCATAGACTGAAAATCAAAAGGGAGAAAACAATTGTTCCATGTGACAGGAGACCAGAAAAAAGCAAGCGTAACTTGCCCATCAAAAACAGAATGAATAAGAAAGATAATGGTATTTTCACACAATGGAAAGCTACCCAGCTATAAAGTAGGATAATCTTGAGGCTCCTGTAGGTAAATGGATGCAAATGGAGGTCAGATCATGGGTGAAACAGTTTGAACTCATACGGGTGAACACTAGCATAAAAAACAGAAGGAGTTAGTGGGATCCCAAAACACAGTAGATATTATAAAAGTGGTAGGGGAGGAAACACCTAGGAGGAGAAGGGGTAACCAATGTTATTTTCTTATTGTTTTGTCTTGAACTCTTTTAATGTTTTCACAATTTTGTTGTTTGGTTCTGTTCTGTCTTGTTTTGTTAGATTTTACTGTGTCTGATGGTATGGGCATCTATTTTGAACATAATGGGATGTATTATGGTAATCATGGTTGATTTCCTATTATCTTGTTTTGAAGTTCTATAATGCTTTCATTCTTTTGTTTAATTGGTTTTATTCTGTTTGTTTTGTTTGATTTTATTATGTGTGATGATATGAACAGCTATTTTGAAGAAAATGAGACATTATAGTAACCATTGTTCATTTCCTCCTACCTGGTTTTGAAGGCCTGTAATATTTTCATTCTTTTGTTTTGATTGATTTTAGTCTGTTTTCTAATATTTGATTTCATTGTGTATGAGGGTATGGACAGCTATTTTGAAGAGAATAAGAGACATTATGGTAGCCATTGTTGATTTCTTAATGTCTTGTTTTGAAGTCCCATAATGCTTTCATTCTTTTGTTTTGATTGGTTTTATACTGTTTTGTTTTATTTGAATTTGTTTTGTGTGAAGGTATGGACAACTAGTTCAAAGAGGAAATTCATAGACTGAAAATCAAAAGGGAGAACAAGAGACATTATGGTAGCCACTGTTGATTTCCTGTTGTCTAGTTGTGAAGTCCTGTGTTGCTTGTATTGTTCTGTTCTGATTTGCTTTGTTCTGTTTTTTTTTTTTTTTTTTCCCGGCACCGGGGATTGAACTCACAACCTTGCAGCCCCTGAGCCAAACTCCTGGCCCTTTTGTTCTTTTCTGATTTGCTTTATTCTGTATTGTTTTTTTCTCTTTAAAAAAAAATAGAAAAGAGACTTGCTTTGCCCTTGCTTTTGCTGCTTTTGCTGTCTTCCTCCACCATGAACTGTTGCCCCTTTGCCTTGTGCCACCCTATCTTGGAGCCAATGGATTATGGACTGAAACCTCCACAAACTGTGAGCTAAATAAACCTTTCCCCCTTTAACAATGGATGTTGAGTATTTTGTCTCAGCAGCGAGAGAGAAGTAACCAGGACAGTTTTGTTTCTTCCAATAATAGCCATTAACATTTACCAAGTCCTTCTTGTGCTGTCTTGATTATTATTTTATTTAATTATCGTAATCCTGTAAAGTGGAAATACAAGTAGCTAATAATATGTAGAACATACTTCTTCCCTGCTAGCATGTTCTCAACTACTAACATAGCAGCTGGCACTGTGCATGAATATATAGTGAGCAGTCAATGTCTATTTGTTAAGTAAGCAAATGAACTCCCTTTGGCATAGAATCATTGAAATTTCCTGTACTCAAGGTACATCTTCCTTGATCAACACCACAGAATTCTCCAGTGTTGTATACTGCAATAAATATCTGGGAAAAGCATGTATTAATATCTGCTATTCACTCACTCATTCAATAAATTTTTGTTGAGCCTTTGTTGGGTACCAGACATTTGTTAGGTGCTAGGGTAACAATGATGAATAAGGTAACCAATGGCCCTGTTCCCCAAGAGCTCACCCAGTATCTAACCTCTCTGATGTTGCAAGGGGCTGGATTCATGCAGACAAGGGAAACAACATGCCACAAAACAAGAAGCTGGCTGGCTCCTCACTTTCTCCCTGTTGCTTTCTTGGATTGCCATTCAGCAAGGACCACTTCCAAGTGGAGGCTACTACAGCCCAAAGTCCTTGACTAGATGTCAGATTTGCCCAGTTCAGATAACTCGGGCATTTATGCTGCCATCTTCTTGTCTTGAAACCATTTCATTAGGCTCTAATTTAGGACACATACCTTTTGAGAATTTTAACTGCTGCAAGAGTGCTGAGCAGGGCCAGTTGGGAGTAAGGGTTGGAGAAAGAGGGATCAGTGTGCTTTTGGTGGCCTACTGCGATAGTGACCAGCTGGCGGTCTCACCTGGAAGCTGGCAGAAATGGAAAAGTCCGCCCTAGGAAGGGACATGTGAAGCCAACATGACCTCCTATGACTCTGCAAGGTGACCCCAGCCTGTTTGCCTGCATTAAGAATCCTGGCTGTTTTGAAGGCAGGATATCAGCACTGTAGTTGCTAATGATTGCACTGTGCACCTCCCATCCTATCCTACTTCAATTCCTTCTCTTTGGATGATAACCCAGTCATTCATCTCCTCCTTAATGCATGTTGTGACAACCCTATAATAAGATCCTTTGGGAAAGTTTGTGTTCCAGATGCTCAATTAATTCTTCCAGAAGAAGAGTTCTCAAGACTGTATGAAGAATACTATGAAGGCAACAGCAGTCTAAATATTCCTCTGAGTATCATGTGGATATTAAGTTTTGCTTTGATGTCGCCTTTGTCCTATCTCAAAGCAGATCTCTCTTGTTTTGCTGATCACCAGTACTGAAGAAGTCTTTGCTTGTTTTTTTCCCTTTATTTATAGATTTCTCCCATACCATCTCAACACATAAGAAGGTTAACCTAGCATCCAAGGTTAAGGCTTCTCCCTAATTTCCTGGGGTGTATTGGGACAAAAAGCAGTCCTCTTCTGTCCTGCTGTGGTTGTCCTTAGCCTGTAGAAGACTCTCTAGCAATGCATAACCTCACCCTAACCCTGGCCTCCAGCCCATCCCAACAACAAGATACTCCCAGAGTATAGGTTATTCTCAAGACAGGTAGGGCTCCCAACCACCCCTGAGCTATATGTGGCCCCAGGACAGTGTCTAAGGTTTTACCTTGTGCACTTGGTCATGGATTTTCTATTTAGCTTTAGGTTCCTGAGTTAAACCACATGCTGCCTCAGTTTCTTCTTAGGAAGACTATGAGGATGAGGAAACTTTCTCCCTACACTTTGCTCTGCAGGGAGGCATATAATCAAGTGTGAATCTTAGCAGTATTTATTAGTTGTGGCCTGGGAGTGATTTACTTTCTGTGAGGAGTCATTTTCTCCTCTGTACAAACATAGGTAGTAATTTGTACAGAGTTGTGTGAAGATCATATTAGTAAGGTGGGTTCTCCATATAATGTTACAATCATTTTCAGTAGAAATGGTTCTTTCCCTTCTTTTCCCCTTTTTCTATTTATCTCATTCACTCAATGTCTTCCTCTGGAATCTAACTTGGCGTGTGACATATGACTGATCCCTCGTGCATATGGAGTGGCTTGAAAAGGAGAAAAAGGTCAACATTTGCATGAAACATCAGCAGTGGTTTTTCAGTGTTTTGTTCCTTTTGGGTTTTGTCTCTCATATGTGACTCAGTGGTTGGAACAATGTCAAATACATATATATTTAAAATAAAATAAATATATTTAAAAATATTTGCCCTATGCACAAAGTTTAACAGAGATATGTAAAGGAGTTGGGATGAAATTATAAGTGAGTGAATCAAACACAATTATCTTGCTTTCTCTGCCTCCAAAGTTTGTTCACGCCCATGAAGCCCATATAAGCCAGAGACCTGGGTGTCTCCCTGGGGTCCTTCCTCACCCTCACCTTCAACATCTGGTTAACTGGTCAATACATCTGGTTAATCCTACTTCTCAACACTCTTTGGAGATTACCCTCTCTAATCCAAACTCTTTGCATCTTCCTAGATCAGACTTGGATACTCGCTGGCTTTGCCGTCACAGATCTCTCCATAACATCATCCTCCAAATCCTGTCACTCCCTTTCCTAAAACTCTTGCTGGCTCCCTATCCTCTCCATAACATGGTTTGAAATGTTAGCTAATTAATAGAATTATCTAGGAAGAATCTTCAGCACACTCTGATACACAGCTAGACTTGGGAAGACCAGGCCCCAGGTCGCAGGCTCACCTGTTTTGCTAGCCTGGAAAGTTCTCCATGATCATCTCTCCCCCAATATCCTGACTTTCTTTCTTTCTTTCTTCCTTCCTTCCTTTCTTTCTTTCTTTCTTTCTTTCTTTCTTTCTTTCTTTCTTTCTTTCTTTCTTTCCTTCTTTCCCTTGTCTTTCTCCCCATCCCTCCTTTCTTTACTTCTTTTTTCTTTTCTGTTTTTGTGGTACTGGGGATTGAAACTAAGGCCTTTGCACTGTGCTATAACCCCAGATATAAAAAAATATTTTTTATTTTGAGACAGGGTCTCACTAAATTACTAAATTGCCCAGGCTGGGCTTGAAATTGTGATTCTCCTGTGTCAGCCTCCTGGAACGCTGGGATTACAGATTTGTGCCACCATGCACCTGCTGTGTTTCCCATCTTGACTATTCCATTGCAGCAATGCTGAAAGTAGAGTGTCACACACGATGTTATCCATTTCTGCTTTAAGATATATCCTCTTCTCCCCACGATGGCCTTCCTCACCTTGTCCCTGATGAATTCCTATCTGTCTTTTCAGCTCTATTTCCTTCACCATGGAGAACATGTAGTTCATTTCATCTGTATTAAGTTTAAAACAGGCAACACTGACCTGTGCTTTGGGAATCAGGGCAACAGTTACCCCTTGGGGGTTGGGGGATGGTGGCTGGACAGGAGTGCTGTGACCAGATTGCTGGTCATGTTTCTTGCCCTGTGTGCTGGTGTTATGGGTTTGTCCCAATTGGGAGGATTTGTCAAGCTGTACAGTAATGATTTGTGCAGGTTTTCATATGTCAAGTAGCTCAGAGGACCCTAGCCAAGAATGACTGCATGAATGCTTCCCTTATGGTTGACCCTACCCCTTCCCACAGAGGTCGTCTTTTGTGGCAGCAAGCACTCTGAATTGCAGCTTCTTTCTTGCCATAACTCTCTCCCTACTCAGGCTGTGAGCTTCTGTATTGAAATCCCAATATTATATATTGTATCCAAATATTATAATTCCTTTTTTAGTTCACCTCATAATTCAGAAAGTTTTATTTGTAATCCCATAGAAACATTATTGGAATTCCAGTAAGTTAATTTCAATCTATCACCTCTAGTGTGACTGATGGCAACAGTAGACACAAAGACATATTCAAAGTTATGGGCAGCCAATGGGTTCTTATGCCCCATCCAAGTGAGGATATATGGACAAAGGCCTTGATCCAAGTCCTCTCCCAGAATTTATTGTCTCGTGAAGAAAGGCGTGGTTCAAGGATGAGTGACAGGGAAGATGGCAGGACCTACATGAGTAACTTGAGCTGGCTAGGCAGGTCAGGAGAAAAGCATCTTTGCAATATGCAGGGAAGATGATAATTAGAAGGATCAGTCTGCATAACTCAGTTAGGGTAGCATTTGAATTGTTTTAGGAGGCTGTTGCTTTAGTTCCTGATATGTAAACTTTCGTGCCCTGGGGAGTCATAGCCTTTTACTTTGAGGCTCTACCCAGCTGACATTCCTGGAGCTGACTGGCACTGCCATCCTGCTGTGGTTTAACTGTTCTACATGGCACACAATGTGAGGAAACAGGACATTGTCAGGTTGGCCTCAAGGATTATATGCCAGTACCTCAGCTTGCCCTATTTGCATTGCTTATAGTCAACGGAAGGGAGAAGGAAATACCACAGTCAGCTCTGGACATATCAGTGCATGGAAATAAGACTCGGTTTAACTAATGCTGCAGCAATTGTTCTGCATCAAGGAGAGCTGCTCAAATTGTCTCCTACACTCCTAAAGTAGGACAGACCCAAGACCCCCAGCCTCTGCACCACACTCTTACCAGCAACCCTGCAGAGGTGTGTGGCCTGAAAGGATGGGCAAGTGAATGAAGAGAAATGGGCTGGAGCGCAGGGGCCTCTACTCCTTTTGCCTTTCTTCCTATCAAGAATACCCTCTATAAAATAGGTAAAACACTTGAAGACACAGGTGTAGAACAGAATTTTCTAAACAGAATCTCAAATGCACAAGAAATATTAGCAAGAATCAATAAGTAGGATTATATCAGACTAAAAACCTTTTGTACAGCAAAAGAATCAATCAGTAAAGTGAAGAGAAAACCTACAGATTGGGCAAAAATTTTTATCAGTTACTTCTCAAAAAGAAGACTGATATTTAGAATATATAAAGAGCTCAAAAAAATTACACTACTTAAAAGATCCAGTTAAGAAATAGGCAACAGAAATGAACAGATACTTCATACAAATGGTCAGCAAATGTATGAGAAACTTTGCAGCATAGCTGGCCTTTATAGACATGCAAATTAAAACAATACTAAGATTCCATCTTAAGCTGGAAAGAATGGCAATCATTAGGAAATCAAACAATAGCAAATGCTGGCATGGCTGTGGCAAGAAGAGAACCCTCCTGCATTGTTGGTGGAAATGCAAACTAGTACAACCATTATGAAAATTAGTACGGAGAGTTCTCAAAGAATTGAAATTAGAAATTCCATATGACCCAGCTATTCCTCTGCTAAGTATCTACCCCCAAAGTGTTGAAGTCATCGTAGTACAGTGATACATGACTAACAATGTTTATAGAAGCACAATTCATAATAGCTAAATCCTGGAAGCAACCTATATACCTATCAACAGATGCCTGTATGAACAAAATCTGGTATCTATATATAATGGAATACTACTCTGCTATGAAGAATGATAGATTTGAGACATTTGTAGGAAAATGAATGGCTTGGAAAATGTAATACTGAGTGAAATAAACTAGATACACAAACTTAAATACCATGTGGCGTCTCCTTTGAGTGAGACAAAGTACAAATAAAGTGATAAAAGATGGGTAGAAAGGCAGAAAGTGATGGATCTTTTGCAACAGGGAAACAGTCCAAGGGAACAAGGGAGAGGGGTGAGCAGGGGAAGGGAAATGGGAGGAATAAAGATATGCCATGTACAGAACTCTAATAACTCCAATCAGTGCAAACATTATATCCATAACATGAGCTAAGACAACAATATCAACAAGTATGTGAAAGGTGATAGGGGAACCAGAAGAGGTGGCAGGGTGGGAGGGATTAGGAAAAAAATAAGCTGTGATATGTACACATAACCACTCCCCAAGATGATTGCAAACCGTATGAACTGCAAACACGTACTAATAAAATAAAACAAAATAAAATAAGGTGTTTTTAAAAAAAAGAATGCACTAGAGAATATCATATTAGGCAGCTGCTTGAAAGACAAGCCGGCCAGGAAACTGGAATCACCGCTCTGCTCTCTCCGGTCCCTCTGTGCCTGAGCGGGACTGACTGCATTCCTGCAGCTGGGGTTCTGTTGCCACAAACCCTGTGGTGCTCAACTGGACGCTCAGTCCACCGGTGCCAGTAGCAGCTACTCTGATCTCATTCTGTGTAAACACCACAGCCCGGAGGGCTCCTGTGAGATCTCTGAGTTGGTGTTTACTCCTATCTCCTGTTATTGCTTAGCTGGAGAAAACATCGTGCTGCTCCAGGCAAGTCATATAACGTTTTTAAAGGGACTTAGGACCAGGAGAGAGGTTCCTGTGGTCACTTAGGAGCTAAAAGCAGACTCACTACTTTGTAACTATGGTGCTCCCTACCCTTCCTGCATCGGTCTGTGCATTCACCACTTCCTGTCCTGCGTCCCCTTAGGAGATCCAGTTCTGCAGGTACCCAGGGTCTAAGGTAGTTTCCTTCTCTTTTGACTAACAAGATTAGATTTTGGGAGTGGCCATGTATGGCTCAGTGTGTGCATGTGTAAATCAAAAGAGGTTCGCATATAGTGAAAAGAGCTCTGGTCTTGGAAACATAAAATCCAGATTTCAGTATTTTTTGTTTTGCTTTGGTTTGCTTTTTTGTCTTTTTGAGACAGGGTCTCGCTATGCAGTTCAGGCTGGCCTTGGGCTCACTCTGTAGCCCAGGCTGGTCTCGAACTTGCAACGATCCTCCTGCTTCAGCCTCCCAAGTGCTTTGATTATGGGATTGCGCCACCCAGATTTCAGTTCTATTGCTGTCACTTACTGTCCTTGTGCAAGCCCCTCCAAATCTCTTGTCCTCAGTCTGCATTTATGGAAACCAAATGTGAATGGAGCATACTCCGTGGATCACAGCAAGAATTCACCAGGACAAGCCGGGCATGGTGGCGCACGCCTTTAATTCCAGCACTCGGGAGGCTGAGGTAGGAGGAGCGTTGTGAGTTCGAGGCCGGCTTGGGCTACAACGCGAGCACAAGGCTGGCCTGAGCTACACAGTACAACCCTGCCTCAAAAAACCAGGGCCGGGAGTTTGGCTCAGTGACTTAAGCACCTGTCTATCAGGCGCGAGGTTGTGAGTTCGATCCCCAGTGCCCCAAAAAAAAAAAAAAAAAGAATTCACCAGGACATAAGGTAACATAAATGACGTACATACTATTGGAAAGTTCCATACAAATATGAGGAATATCACATTACTATGAATAGAAGATCACCTTTCCAAGGAGCCATGCAAGTTAAGTTATACCTTGCATTTTAACAGCATTTCAAGCATCACAGACCAAGCCAAGGGCAAAGTTTGGGCCAGGTGACTTCTGGTTAGAGCGATCCAGGACAGAAGGAAATAATTGCAGGTAGACTGATGTTGATTTCCTTCAGACGTCTTTCCACATCTTGAACCTGCTTTCTCCCTAGTTTTCATCATCCTTCACTATGTAATCAGGGCTATTCTCCAAAGTATTCTTGGGATTCCAAGCTCATTCACCAGACACCCTGATGGGCCACCTCTGCCTGCTGCCCCTCTGATGATTGGTCATATTCCCTGCAAATCCCTGTACTACAGGGGCTCAAGCAAAGCCAGATGGACAGGAAAACACACACACCTCTGTCGACATGCAGTATCATTGCATTCAAATAGTGAGTTTGGGAAGACCACTCATAGTTAAGGGCATTCAGTTCATCAAAAAGAAAAAACAAAACAAAAACCTAGTGCCTAATTGAATACTTTTAACACAATGTTTTCTGAGTTTCTCCCCCTTTTTGGTAGTACTGGGGATCGAACTCAGAACCTTCACACTGAGCTACAACCACAGCCATTTGTTATTTTTTTATTTTGAGATAGGATCTCGGTAAATCTCTATGTGGTACAGGCTGGGCTTGAACTTGAGCTCCTCCTGCTGCTGCCTCTCAGAGCACTGGGATTACATTCCTGCACCACCAGGACCTGCTCTGAGCTTCTCTTTGAGGTAACGGTGAAAGGCGTGCATGCCCAAGGAAGCCCGGGTGAAATTATGATACAGTGGCATAGAATGTCTGGTTGCTTGAGGACTGAGATACAGTCCTGTGAAGCTGGAATGTTTGTCCCTTAAGCACCCAAAAGACAACAGAAAGATTCTCATCTTTGAGTGTTCACGGCTACTGGGACAGCATTCAGTGACACCAAGACTATGAAGAAAATCTTTGGTGCTTGATAGGCTGGGGATGTGATCCTGGTTCTACCAGTTATTCTCATGGGACCCAGTAACTCTTGGGAAAGCCAGATCATGTGTCATTAATTCAGCTTCCTGTCTCTAAAATAGAAATTAAATGTTCCCTTGTAGTGGTGCTTTTTGTATTATAAGAAGATTCTTGTCATTATTAGGCAGGCAGCACTGAATAAATGGTAGTTGCTTTAATATTCTGCTTTAGAATTCCTCATCAGTAGCCCTTCACATGAAGCGCCAAGCACTAGTAGAACCCAGCTGAATTAAATTTTGTTTCTATCTTCCCCCAAAACCAATAGGAAAGAAAGGGAGGCTGCCTAGGCCAGAGGAGCTTATTTAGGGATATGGTTTCTTATCACCACATTCAGGGCATGGTGCAAGCTGCAGACAAAAACTATCCATGGGGTTCATTCTTGTTGCCCTTAGGTCTCACATTAGAAAATCAGATCCTTCCAACTGAGTAGAAAATTTCCAAAGGTGAGTCCAACCTAAACAACCCTTCAGGTAGAGGGGTGTTTAAATCTTCATCATGACCCAAGGAGCAGACACACTGGCACTCTCATAGGTGGCCAGCTGGAGGTCATCTTGCTTCTCAGTGAAAATGACGGTCACTCAGGGACTGGGCTGCCCACGTACAAACAAATTTGCAAAACATTTTCTCGTCCTCACAAAAGGGTCTTATGTTTTAACCATCATGTGAGCACCTAGTCCCATCTACCAAATTATAATCACCTTGTATCAACCTGTTTCATAGTTATGCCTACATGTTTTTTAACTTCTTGGGACAGTCAAGTAAGAAAGGACACTCATAATTTGTCAGGTTGCTTTGCTAAGAAGCTTCCAGACCAGGAAAGTGATTATCCTGCCAAGACCTTATTATAGTACATAGTTCGTAAATGTTTACCAAGAAAATGACTGATTCATTAATTCATTTATTCAACAAAGGCATACTGGGCACTTACTCGTGCTCGGTTCAAAGGCCAGAGATGATTAAGATGCAGTTCTGGATCTAAAGAAACTTTAAAATCTGGTGGAGAGTATACAAATGCTGACCATGGTATTAGGAAGAATGAATAAAGTTCTCAGTGAGCCGCAGGTCAAGGGCTGTGGAAGCAAGAGGGAGGGGCAGCTGCCCAGCCTGGAGGAGACACTCAGGACGTGGAGGTAAGTGAAGTCCCATGCTGGCTCTGGTGAGCAACTGGCTATTGGTGGAGTGCCGACCCCCAGATATGTTCTGCAAAGCAAAGCAAAGTGTCCTCTTCTTGGCTACTGTGCCTCCACTACCTGTACCTGCCACAACCCTTTCCCAGAGTCTGCCCCTGGCAAGCTGGGCTCAAGGATCAGGTGGCCACTCCTGGCGTGCTCTGCTTTCTCTGCTGAATTCTGCCTGGCATTGATTTTCCAGCATTGTCAACATGTCGACTTATTTTGCAGAACCTGATTCTTACGGGCTCAGCTAATAACCCCCGAGGGATCCCAGGCAAGAGGCTCAGCCTCCAGGAAAATTGCTCAGTCCTGAGCCCTGTTGTGGTGAACCTTTTCACCTTTTAGTAAATGGGAATCTTGTCAATCTGAGGGCTTCTGTTTCTCTGCCAAGGAAATAGAAGAAAGAGTGAAAGAGAGAGAGAGAGAGAATAAGGAAGTGAGCTAGAGTGCAGCACCAGTTTTGTCAAGAGGCATCAGCGTGCCCTGCACTGGCGGCTCCTCTGCTGTGCACGTGGAACAGCCTGATGACTTCATGTGAGGCTGTGATTTTTCACAATTATAATGTCTGGGACTTGTCAATTTTAAGGTTCTTGAAATGTTTGCCTTATTCTAATGGCAAAATGGAACCAAAGTAGAGTTTTGGGAATTGTGATCTCATTGGCCCTGGGGCGATGCTGGTCAGGGGAGTGGTAGAGGGAGGCCCAAGAGATGGAAGAACCAAACGGGAGACAGCAAGAAGCAGCAGGGTGTCTGGAAGAAGCCTAGGAAAGGCAGGCTTTGCCTAGGAGCCCTGGCTCCCCACTGAGCCTTATCAGACAAGCCACTTTACCTCTGTGTGCCTCTGTTTTTTCATCATTAAAATGGGAGTATTAATATCTACTCTGGCAAGGATAGCTAGAGATTTAAATATCTGTGAAACATTTTTTCCAGAAAATAGAAATTAGTGCAGGATTTGGACACTGAATTTGATTTGTAGGCCAGAGACCACAAATCCAGAATAGACAACCACTTTTTCTTTTCTTCCTTCTATTTTTCAGGGGTGACTCTTCCTCATGTCTTAGACTTCTAGCTCCCTACAATGACAATTGATGATAACTAATTTCGGAGCACTTGCCTGTGCCAGGCTACTCTGGGTTAACTCTTCATGGAGATTATTTCATGGAATCCATACAACATTCCTACAAGATAGGAATCAGAGAGAGAATTAATTTTCCCGAAGTTACACAGGCAGAGGCAGGGTGTGGGCCCAGGGAGCTGAGTCTTCAGGGTCAGCATTGGCTCTGGCACAGTTAGCAGGAAAATGGTAACGTGAGCCTGTGTGGCTCTCTGGGGCCATACGGGGCAGAATACCAAAGTCCCTCCATTTCCTTACCTCCCTCCTTTGCCCTTTCCTAGGTGAGCAGTGGAGGAAAACCCAAGCTTCAGTCTTCCAGGGTCCAGCTGCTTCACTGAAGGCACAGCGCAGCAGCAGACTACACTGGTCACTGAGAGTCCGGTAGCCTGGTACATTGAGCAGTTGCTAGTGAGGCTCAGGATTTCAGTTTCATCTCACGTACGCTGCTTGTCCTGTTGCACTTTACAAGTGAGGGACAGACTGATGGAGATGGAAACTCGGTGCTCGGTGTCTGCACTCAGCCCCT
The DNA here is from genome assembly GCA_004363535.1 of Dasyprocta punctata. Classification (NCBI taxonomy): domain Eukaryota; kingdom Metazoa; phylum Chordata; class Mammalia; order Rodentia; family Dasyproctidae; genus Dasyprocta; species Dasyprocta punctata. The sequence continues at coordinate 20,385 of RJWM01013800.1, forward strand.
TTGGTTTCCATGGTTCGCTTGAGACTCAGAGCCCACTGCTGCATAAATGCTAATGGCCAGCGGGAGGGAGCTGCTGTTTGGAAACTTGCCAGGGTGACCCCAGTCTGTCCTTTCCAATTGCTTAGAGATGAACTGAATTCAGACCCCTCCCCCTGGTGCAGTCGTGACTGAGAAGGGGAAATGGAAGAGAAGGAAAGCAAAATGGTTTTCTCCCACCCAGGAGCGGGAGGAATGGAGCACGGATGTGCAGGCATAGAAGCGTGCCCGAGGGCTTTGGGATCAATGAGACATCTTTCCTCCCCAGAGGCTTCATTCTGCAGTAGATTCCTAACATTCCTAGGGCTTTGCTCTGAGGCCTCATCCTGTTGACCTCTAGCCCAGTATGCCCAAGGGCAGCACACATGACTCCCTAGACGAGCCCGGACTTGGTCAAGGCCACTGAGATCACTCTGGCTGCTGCCCAGGGTCAGGCTTCAGTGTGGGCTGGGAGCGCAGTAGGTACTGAGGGGCGAGGAGGGAGCCAGTGCTATTCAAGTTCTGGGGCAAAAACCCTGGCTTCTGTTCTGGGGCCCTAATAGACTGGGCTCAGGCACACACCCCATTATGCGAGTCTCTCTGCAATAGAGAAGGGCAGGAAAGGAGCTTTAATCTGCATGGCCGTGTTAGGAAGCATAGATAAGTTCAAGATCTGCCTTTGGGGGCTTGACAAAATCTTTAGGTTTTTTATAAAAGGGGAACAGAGGCAAGGGTTGGGTTTGCATCACTGGAAGGTTTGCATAGTGGGGTAGATGACTGGTTAAGTTAGAGACTGGCTGATCTGTATCTCAGACGGGTTCTGTGATCTACTGGCAGAGTCACCATTTCCTGATTGCCTGAGCGAGCAAAGTGATTCTCCTTTGGGGTAGGAGGCAGCTGCTGGTCTTGGAAATGGAGTGATGGGGCAGGTGTTCCTGCCTGTGGGGGGACCTTATGGGAGGGAGGTTGTAAGCCCCTGCTTTTCCTGGAGCCCAGGGTGATTGCAGGTTAGGACAATGTCTAGGGGTTTCTAGGCATCACTTTAGGGGGTCTGGAGCTAGACTTGTAAAGTCTGGTAATTAGATGCCTCAGCAAATCTGAAAATTAGTCTTATCGTGGTGTCCTCAGTCTTGAGATAGTCCAGGAAAATTAAGGCTGATAAACCTTGTAATAGAGATATTTGTTAAGTGATTTATCTGCTTACTTGTAGAACTGAGCAGGCACCTGAACTCAAGTTTAAGGAAATAAGGCAGACCTATAAAATGAAGGCAGAGATGCCCAGCTTTGTCTTGCTTTCAGTTACTCCGTGGGCGTCTGCAGGCCCAGCCTCTAAGTCCCTGACACAGGAGGGGGAGAGGGAGAAAGGAAAGGGGGACAGAGGTAAAAAGGGAGGGGTGGGTAGGTGGTAGTCACAGAAGACACACCCAGATGGCTTGGGTTTCTGCCCGGAAAGGCTAGAGTCTAGGCCCCTTCCTTATATCTCTGGGTCCCAATCTGGAGAGGACAAAAAGTAGCTCTACTTTTGGGGTGAAACTGAGGCAATTCCAGAGGGCTAGACTTTAATCCAGTCAGAAATGAAACTAGCAGGCTTGAACCAAAGCCCAGGTGCAGACAGGGCAGGATAAAAGTTAAGGTTCAAATCCAGGAGCAGGGAAGAGAAAGAGGTGTGTGCAGGAGCAGGGGGAGGTAAAAGCGGTGGGTGAGAAGCAGGCTGTTCTGAGGAATGAAACTGGGGCTCTGCCCTGAGTGGGAAGAAAGGGGCCAGCTCAGGCTTCCGTCCTGCCCCTGCCCCATTCTCTCTCTCTCTCTCTCTCTCTCTCTCTTCTTGCTTGGCCCTCCAATGAAAGAGAGAGGGAAAGGAGAGAAAATGGAGAAAGAAAGAAAGAAAAGAGGCCTTTATTGCGGGCATGGGAGGGCTGCTGAAGAGATCCAAGCACCCTCTGAAGGGAACAAAGAAAAACCGTGGGCTTTACTTGGAGTGAAAGGGACAGGCAGAATGACATCTTGACAGCTGATTGGAGGAGAGTTGGCATGCATGTAAAAAGCAGGAGATTCAACTTTTGGGCTGTGCAAGAAGAATGTAGAAGTCAGTGCTGACAGGCAGATGGGAAAAACCCATCTTTTGGTTGTTAAGCACCCAGCTACTTCCTGCTGAACAGGGGCATCGTGGTAGGGGCTGTGATGTGACATGGAATGATGAGTTATCTCCCATGTAGAGTCTGGTCCCAGGGGGTTCTGTCATAACTAGAAGTTCTCTAGCAGTGAAAGCTTGCATCCTGGAAGGAGAAGATTTTAAAAACACAGGATGTTAAAAGCAGGGTGCTAAAAGCAGGAAAAAACAATTGCATTTAGAGGACCTATGATAGATACTACTATAGGTGTTCATGAATCCAGGGAGGGCCACCAAGAGGACTATGGGGTTGTATTATACCCCTTGCGTCTTTTTTCTATGTTTTCTGCCAACTCTTGGAGCTTGTGAATTTAGCTCTTGACTATACCTGACTGGTTTACAAAGAAACAACATTCTTCCCCCAACATAGCACAGGTACCACCTCTCTCGGCTGTCAGTACATCAAGAGTGCAGCAGTTTCGGAGGACAACTGCTGCTGATCTTGAAGTGAGTCCATAGTTCTTCATGGTTCATAAGTAGAGGCTTTTAAATCATAAAACAACTGAGTATAGAAGTAAGCACCCATTCCAATTTCCCCACCCCCTATGCCAATAGCTGAAAAAATACCTATGAGGATTGGTGCTGTGGCCCTAGATGACCTATGGAACACTGTGTGAGAGTTAATCAGTAGTCTTTGCATGACTTCAGATTTTGTCTGCAGTGTCACTTGTGGGGCCACTACTGCCAACATGCAGGAGCCCTGCCATGTGGAAGCAAGACAGGTGAATGCTCCAAGCCCACAGACAAAGAATTGTCCATAGGGAGGGCACATAAGACTGGTGATGTTTGTTGTCTCTTGTACATGGGTGCATGGCTCAAGAAACCGCCCCACCCCACCCCCCAGGCATTGTACTGGTTTAGTCTGAGTGAAGGATACAAGAGAGATTTTTTGGCCATAATTGTTCCAGTGCCCAACAATTTGTGCTTGCACATATGTTTGAAAAGCTGGTATCTCCCAGGTGACTGGATATGCCATATAAGAATCCTGTTGGAGGGGAAGGCAAAGCCAGCAATCAAAAAGATGAGTTGTGTTAAACTCCTGGAGGATAGATGGTATGTGTTTTTGAGTTCTGGTATGGCTAGGGGAATTGGAGCATGGTGAGAAGGCAAGGATGAAGGAAAGAGCTTCAGTGGCATAGACTGCATGTTGGGGAGTAACTTTTTGTGTAGAGTTAAGAGCATGTAGTTTTTGTAAGAGGTGGGTACCTGGTGTAGTTGAAATCCCCCTGTTTGGCTTTCTGGGAGTACTGGGAAGGTTCATGGGTCTCTAATGGTGACATGTAACATCTGAGTCCAGGTGTACTTGCCTGTTCAGGTGATGTTAACGAATATATGGTCATCATGATTAGTCCAGAATCCACTTTCACTTGAGCCAATGGATTCACATCCCCAGTAAGGGCAGTGATAGTAACTGGCATCATAGCAGGATGAATCATGGGTTTTCGGGACAGAAATAGAATCTAGGACTATTAGTTGCAAGTACAGCATTGCCATGTAGATTTTAACACAGGCAAGTGAGCACCAGGGGATGTGGAATGTGAAGTTACCTGAGGTCCAGTCGTCCTGAGCTATGATGGTGTGAGTATAGCCCGCTGCTCCTCCATGTTTTGTGAGGTAAAAGTTACAAGTTGAAGGTGGGAGTGGTTGTGATTATGTCAGTGTTAGGATAGTGAAGATCAAGACCAAAAAGATATGCATGTCCATAGCAGTTGGGAACAGTTAAGCCTGAGATAACTATTAGATAGAGGATTATAGAAGATATCTTATATATGATGTGAAAATCACCCAGAAATACTGCCCAGAATCCTACCACAAAAAGAAGAACTAGTAAAATACAAGGGATGAGGAACCAGACAGGGTAACAAACCATTGGTCAATCAAAAAGTGATGACTGTGGATCCTTGGTAAGGCAAAGAGGAGTAGGATCCAGGAACTGAGATGACCACTTAGGAGAGGTGCAGCTGGAGGAGTCTGTGACTGGTGGACATCGCTTAGTCTGGGTGATGTGGAACCAGGATGGCAATCCAGCAACCTTGATCATTGTTGGAGTTGCAATGTAGACCAGGTAAGGTCCACTCCACTTAGGTTGTAACCCTATGGACTTATGGGATTTGAGGTAAATTAAGTCTCCTGGAGATACTGGGGGTTCTGGTTTGGCTCCTTCAGAAGGTTGTGGGAAACAACAATCTGCATGTCAGTGCAGTAGATGTCAAAGGAAAGTAAGAATTGGGATATAATCTGCCAAAGGAGTAAGATCTTTGGAGGTAGGTAAATTATGAAATAAGAACGGTTGGTCATATATGAGTTCAAAGGGGCTCAGGAAGGTAGGGGCCTGGGGAAGGGCTTGGTTAGAGGCCAAAGAAAGAAACTCAGGCCAAAGTTGGTGTAGTTCTAGAATAAGTTTTGTGAGATGCATCTTAATGACCTCATTTGCTTTTTCTATCTTCCCTGATGACTGTGGATGATATGCCACGTGTAAATGCCATGTGACATGTAGACTTGCGGACATCTGTTGGGTGATCTGAGAGACAAAAGCCGGGCCATTGTCAGACTGAATGCTTTGTAGCAGCCCAAATCTGGGTATGCTGTCCTGTAATAGGGCCCTAGCAACTACATCAGCTGTCTCCCTGGCCATAGGAAAGGTTCCTATCTACCCCAAAAAAGTACAGACAAAGGTAAGAAGCTATCTGAAGGTTTTGTGACTAGGCATGTGGGCAAAGTCTATTTCCCAGTCCTGACCTGGAGTGCATCCCCTAAGCTGGTGAGTAGGAAAGGAGGGAGGCAGAAGATGCTCTTGAGGAGAGGTCTTAGCACACAGCTGGCAGTCACGTGTGACCTGGTAAATAATGTTTCTTAAAGAGGGATGTGTAATCACTGGAGCCAAGAGTTTGTATAAGGCCTTTGATCCTACATGGAAACAGTTATGTAAGTTCATGATAATGTTAGAGGCTTGCTGATCTGGTAGTACCAGTTTAGAGCCTTGGAGAACCCATCCTTGAGTGTTTTGTGTATAACTTGGCTTGTGAGGGAGAAGTAGCTGTTCTGGTGAATATTGGGGTAGTGGCAAGGTATCTGGAACTAATGGGAGTAGGTGAGCCAAATACAGTCACTGTGCAGCCAGTTTGGCCTGTGTGTCTGCAAAAGCATTACCCTGAGCCACAGAATCAGTGGAGTTTTGGTGTCATTTGCAATGAATGACCGCTACCTGTGTTGGGAGCTGTGCTGCCTCTAAGAGCTTAAGGATGAGGGGCTCATTAATGATAAGAGTGCCCTGCACACTAATGAAACCTCTCTCTTGCCAGATTGCAGCCTGAGCATCTAAGATACTAAACACATACTCAGAGTCAGTATATATGCTTATGTTTCTACCTTTTGTTAGTGTAAGGGCCCATGTGAATACTATAAGTTCCACCTTCCATGGTGAGGTCCCAGGTGATAATGTGTTAGCCTGTACGATTTGTGATCTATTGACTATAGCATATCCTGCCATCTTTTGATTTCCTGTATTTGTGGAACTACCATCTATGAACCAGGTGTCATCAGCCGTGGGAAGGGGATCATTATGAATACGAGGGGAGCGTGTAGGAGTCAACTGCAAAACTTTAACACAGTCATGTACTGCCCTCCTCCCGCGAGGTGGCAAGGAGTGTATATAGGCCTTGTTGAATCTAGGGGCTCTGCTAATGGACCCTTAGAGGTTAGGTATAAATGTTGAGCTAAAGTGGCAAAGTTAGGAATCCAGAGACAGAAGAAATTAGCTAGACCCAGAAAGTATAAAATCCATTGCTTGGTGATTGGCTCCTGAAAGTCCCTAATGATCACCATGATTGGTATTATGGAGCAAGTGGTAGGTGTAAGGGTGAGACCCAGATATTTGACCTTTGGAGAAGCTATTTGGGCATTATTGGCCGATACTCATTATCCATGACTAGAGAGAAAATTGAGAAGAATAGCTGTATGTAGTGCAGCCATAGCATGAGAGGGAGAGCATAAGAGGAGGTCATCAACATACTGAAGGAGAGTACTGGGTTGGAGGTTAATGGCTGTAAGGTCAGTAGCTAATGCCCAGCTGAAGAAGTGTGGACTGTCCCTGAATCCCTGAGGTAGCACTGTCCAGGTGAGCAGCTGAGATTGGAGGGTGTCTGGGTCTGTCCACATAAATGCAAAGAGGTCTTGACAATCTAAGTATCAGGGAATAGTGAAGAAGGCATCTTTGAGGTCCAGGATCATAGAACGAGTAGTAGAAGGGGCAATGTGGAAGAGCATAGTGTAGGGGTTTGGGACTACTGGGTGTATAGGCATGACAGCATTATCTATAGCTCTGAGGTCTTGAACTAAATGGTAGGTCCCATTGGGTTTGAGGACAGGAAGAATTGGGATATTGTATGAAAAGTGTGTGATTTTGAGAAACCCATTTGTTAGTAAGTGGTGAGTTATGACCTTAAGACCCCACTGGTGTTTTGGGAATGATAGGATATTGTGGGACACAAGGAAAGATAGAGGAATCCCTGAGGCAAATAAGTATTGGAGAGGTATAAGTTGCCTGGGTGGGGTTGGAAGTGTCCCAAACAGTGGAATCAACAAGGGAAGGTGGGAGAGGGGTTCTCAAACCTTGACACAAGGTGAGTGAGTTTGGAGAATGAGGGTTGTAGGTAGGGAGAAGGAGAAAGTGAAGTTGAATTTTAGGAGAAGGTCCCTACCTAGCAGAGGAGTGAGGCAGGTTGGGATAACAAGAACATTTTGTGTGAAAAAGAGAGCTTGAAACCTGCAAGGCACAAGTTTTGTCTGAAGAGGTCATGATGGTTGGCCAACCCCCACTGCAGAGACTGTGGATCCCAAACACTGGCTTGAATATTCCGGTAAAATGCCTAAACATGGGCCCTGTGTTGATAAGGAAAGAAAGGGTTTTACCTGAAATGTCCAGCAAAACTCAGGGCTCTGAGACAGCCACCTTGGTGGGGGCTGTAGGCTCCAAACCTCATCAATTTTCAGCAACAAATCTGAGCAAGTTAGTGATGAATCCAGAGGCAACAGTAGCTCAGAATCCTGTGAGGGTGGGGAAGTTGATGACTTAGCTGCTCTCTGGTGGAGAGGACAGTCAGTCTTCTAGTGACCCTCCAGCTTGCAGATGGGGCAGGGCCCTGATGGTGGCCTCAGATCTGGGCATGTTCATACCCCATATCCTTCCTTATTGCACTTGAAGCATGATCCCGGAGGGGCTTGGGTCCTGGGCTTGTCAATGACTTGTGACTTGCGTTGAGACCCAAGTGCCGCAGTCAAATATTGGCCCTGGAGTTTAGCTTGGAGTTTAAGTTTTATAAGCTCCTCCTGTTTCTCTTGAGTCTTTCTATTATTAAAGCCATGAAACACCACATGTAACAGTTCACTATGAGGGATTTGATGCCCAAGGGCAGACCCTTGGAATTTATTCTGAATATCTGGGGCTGCCTAAGAGATAAAGTATGAATTAAGGAGAATGATCCCCTCAGGCGAGTCAGGTCTGACATCTGTAAATTTAATAAAAGCCTCTGTCAGATGAGGCATAAACTCTGTAGGGTTTTCATCTTCGAGTTAATTCATGGATTCTATGATAGTTAAACTGATTCTGGGAAATTTTGCAGAGGCATATCAGATGCATTCCAACATTTGAGCTATACATTTAGGACCTTCTGCATTATGCTGATAATCCCATTGGGGAATCTGCATTTGGAATGGCAGTTACTCCAATGGGATGATCATAGTCTAAGCATGCTTTTCATCAGCTGACAACCATGCAGCCTGCCAAAGTTTCACCTTTTGTGCTGGAGAAAGAGTGGACTTTAAAATAATATGGGTATCCTTTCAATCATAGGATTGAAAGACACTTTTAAGTTGTTTGGTAAAGGTAGAAGGGTCAGCATCAAAAGAGCCTACATGAGAGGAGATAGAAGAAAGACCTGAAATGCAAAAAGGGACATGTACCCATTCATATGTAACATAAACATTACACAAATTTTTGTTTAAAAATTATCATTTGACTGGTGACCTCATGTTGGCTTCACTTAAGCCTGCTATCACAAGTAGCTGGAGTACAAGAGAAACACAGATGTCAGGATCTGAAAGAAGATGTCAATCATCATAAACAGTCCCAATTTTACATTTTAGAAGGTTTGTATGCTTGAAGGCATGAATACATTTGATATATCATAAGATCAGCAATAATGAATTGTCTTAGCCATATGAAATCCTTGTATCAGAGCATCTTTAAATCCTGAAAGTTTATGTGAACATAATAGAAAAATATATTTTATAAATTTAGTTGTGGTGTCTCCCATAATGCTATGGAGATCACTGGGGCCTCTGACCAATGAACAAGAACTGGTAAAATGTTACCAGGTGGCCACTTTCTTAATCATCAATTGAAGTTCTATCCAATAATCTCTCCCCACCTCAAGGGATTTCACCTAATTATCTTAATAATTTTAATTTTTTGTAGATGACTTATGAAAAACCCAATCACAACATTTAACATATTATTTTTGAACAATGAGAGACTCTCAAATCATGAGACATAAATGACAAAATACGTTAAATTTACACAACCAACTATAGCATCATTTTAACCAGCTGGCAGCTCAGATGGAAGCAGGCTTTTAGATGTATAACTGATATTAAATTTTGAACAAATGATTCAAAAGTGGGAAAGGAAAAAATTATTGAGCTCAAATAAAAAACAACTGTTCATGGATATGACAAACACAAAAAACATATATAGACAATCTGTATAGAATGGACATAGAAACATAAATAGCTTAACAGACGAATACCTTACACAATCAGAGTGCACTCAAATATATTTGGTCAATTTGAATTGTAATAATTCTTTTATAGTTTTTACATTTGTGAGTATAAACAGATTAGTGAGAACCTTTTACAGGTTAATCAACAGAGATCTCTTGAAATAAGAGTCAACAGAATAAAACTTGTTATACCTGTGAAAGCAAAGACAGTTATTAAAACAAAGACAGCTATTAGGAAGTCATAGGAATTAATCACAAATTGGAAGCCTTTGACATAGTTACATGGGTTGGCAGTGAAGGACCCTAAGTGCTGTGAGATATGGGAAAGACATGGGAAAGGGCAGAGAGGGAAAGAAGGACATGAACATGGACCAAGTCTTCAGTGCCTGTCACCTCACAGACAGGAGGGAGAGGTTGGGGTGAGTGACATTTTGAAGGAAGTTGGGGTGGAGATAGCAGCAGCAATGCATGACTGGAAGGTGGTGGCAAGCAGGAGGGGGCACAGAATAGCAGAAGCAGGGAGGAGTGAAATTGGTTATGATGGGCAGGTGGGAAAATGGCAATGGTGGGGTGGAGGAGGAGCAGGAGGGAGAAGGGGTGATGGAGAGGGGAAGAGAAGATGGTGACAGAGAAGAACAGGAAGCATCTCCAGGACATGGAGGTGAGGGTTGGCTGTGTGGAGCAGGCCTAAAGAGCTTGGGCTGCCCCACATGCCTGAAGGAGGGAGGCCTAGACATATGGGATTTCAGACCAGTTGCTGTTACGGTAGCAGAATGTGTAGTGCCCTCTGGTAGTCCTTGATCATTATTGGAGGCTGGTCACGCAGATTGGCAATAAATGACTCAACAGGCAAAAATGCTGAGTCACACTCCCTGAAGGAATCATCACCTCAGTGGGGAGCACTAGAGAGAAAGAATGAAAGCCAGCAACCAGACCCAGCAGTTGTCACTGGTGGGATGGGGAGAGGCATATAGCCCCAGAGGGTATGGTCCAGTGGGACTAGAGAAAAAAAGCAGAGTGTGTCCTGAAGCAGCACCACAGCTTACAAGACAGGAACCCCGGAGTGAGAGTTGGCTCATCTGCATGGACCTGCAAGGGTTGAAGGGGCTGGTGGTGGATGGAGGCTAGTAACAGCAATGGCAGAGGTGGAGAAAAGGGAAAAAGAAGGAGGAAAGGTTCATAAGGGAAGGGACTCGAACTGGTGACAATCCCCGGGAGTCACACAATCTTCCTCACTTGAGTCACAGCACCATCTGTTTGGTCCTCCAACATGAGAGAGAGAGACAAAGGAAAGAGAATGGATAAAGAAAGAAAAGAATCCTTTATTGCAGGTATGGAAGGGCTGCCAAAGAGATGCAAGCACCCTCTGAAGGGAACAAAGAAAAGCTATGGGATTTGTTTGGAATTGACAGGGTTGGAGTTAAAGGGGTGGGCAGAATGACATATTGACAGCTGATTGGGGGAGCATTCGTGCACACACAAAAAGCAGGAGACTCAACTTTTGGGTTTTGCGAGAAGAACACGGAAGTCAGCGCTGAAGGGAGGTGCACCAGGACCATGTTGACTAGTACGTGGAGAAAACCTGTCACTTTTCTCCCCCTCTCTTCTTTTCTTTTTTGATTTTTTAAGACAAGGTCTCACTATGTAGTTCTGGCTGTCTTTGAACTCACTATGTAGTCCAGGCTGGCCTCCAGTTTGTGGAAATCCTCCTGCCTCAGCCTCCTGAGTGCTGGGATTACAGACATTGATTATACCTAGCCTGCCATGTTTCTCTTTAAAGTGCTTCTTTATAGAAGGGTGTACTTCAGCTCGCCTCATACTCCACCCTCTTCTCTCCTCTGCCCTCCCCTCTCCTCCCCTCTTCTCTCTGCCCTCCTTCCTCCTTTAGCCCACACTCTATGGTGGACTGTTCCATCCCCAGAGCTTGCCTGTGAGTCTACCCTCCACGGTGGTTGACCCTGGAGAAACTCGAGCCTTGCCAATATGGCCACGCCACCAGTCAGTGTAGACAGCTAGGGTTTTGTCTGCTACCCATGTTCAATCAAATAGCGATGAAATATGTTCCCAAAGTGATGTGAACACAAACAAGAAAAGGGCTCTAGGGCTGGTTGTTTTAGTCAAAACAAACAATTCCTGTTTACTGTTTGCAGAACAAAGCCAGGTGTTGAGCCCACCCCTGCCCCCCAGCCTCAGCACATAGACACCCACAGGCTGCAGCCTGAGTCCGCCCCCACACCAGGATGGTCAGCTCCACCCCACACGGTCTTTGGCTCCAGACGCCCGGACCTGGACCTCTGCCGCCAAGCACACCCCAGCCTCCCCACACATTCCCACAGCAGCACCGAGTGACCTGCAGCAGGGGAAGAATATTCACCAGCGAAACTCCTACCTGTACTCCTACTCCAGCCGCTGTGATTTACAAAATTGTATAACCCATCCTTACCACAGCCCTTTGGGACGTGTTAACGCCACCACGTTGCAAATGAGAACCTCACGCTGAGAGAGGATGAGTGCCCTCTAGTCACACAGCAGGAAGTACCAGTGCCAACATCTCAGTTTTTCCCACTCAGGGGCTCCAGTTTTCTAAGTTTTTCAGACATTCAACCTCAGAATGGGTTTTATTCCATTTTGCCTGCCCAAAAGCAGGTAATGTCTGGTAGGCGATGGGACAGAATTAATGTTGAATTTATGCCTAAGGAATAAATGGATAAAACAGAAATGGGTATGCTGAAATGAACTTTGATGACCATAAATTAAGGCGTGAGTCTCCTCAGATGACTTGTGCATGTATTTGTACCCTGAAGATGATTCTGAAATGATGGACCTGTTTTAGTTTGTAGCTCCCTTATCAGTCCTAGAAAAATGGAAGCTCATTCAGAGAACTGTATTAGAATTGAAAGTAGCCCCACAGTGCTGTGTCTTTAGGAGGGACCACCTGAGAAAGGAGTATTTTGTGTTCAAATATTTGAAAGCTGGGTAGGGAATATGTGGAAGAAGAAGCAGATTTGTTCTGTGTTATTCAAAGACATTATAAATAGGGTCAAACAATGAAACTGGAGGGTCGCATTTATCAGCAATATATTCTGTTCCTGCATCCATTCGAGAAACACTTTTTGGGTGCTTCCAGCAAGCAAGGTCCTGTCAGAGGCATCTAAGGAATCTTACTTAATTATGATGCCTCTTTAAGGAAAAAACCCACAAAGGCCCTAGGGTTCATCTTAGGACCTTGACAAAGGTCTTTACGGGTAAGGGTCCCTGAAGTTTAGGCTTTATTAACTCACAGCCAATACCCCTCTACCTTGTTCACTCCCTCCCATATCAATGACCTTTTTGCTAAGATTCTATGGTTTATGTTTCTACCAAATTATTAGCAAATATATATATTTATAGCCCTTCCTTTTTTATTTTATTTTATTTTTTTGTAATACTGAGAATTGAACCCAAACTCTTCACACTGAACTATATCCCCAGGCCTTTTTATTTATCTTGAGGCAGAATCTTGCTAAGTCAGTCATTAGCTGCCCAGGCTAGAGTCAAACTTGCAATTCCCCTGCCTCAGTCTCCCAGAGTGTTGGGATTACAGGAGTGTGTCATCACACCTGGCTTATATACCCTTTCATACAAACTAAGACACATTTTTTCCAATTGGAGTTAATACAGCCTGCAGATAATGGTGAAACAATATATAGAATTATTCTCACTCCTTTTTACAGCTGCATAATACTCTGTTATGTGGATATACTCCACCATTTATTCAACTGTTTCCCTATTAATGGGATTTTGATTAATTTAGGGTTAATTTCCAATCTTTTGTTTTATAAATGTGACTCAGTGATTGTCCTTGGGCATCTCTTTTTAGATTCTTGCCAACAGACCTTTGGGATAGATGCCTGCATGTGGGATTGCTGGGGCAAAGCCTTGATGCCTGTATGATCCTGCTGTATGCTGCCAAGGACCCTTGCGCAGGGACAGTTGCTCAGTTTTCTCACCATTCCAGCTCCTCCCACTTGCTCTTCCTCCTTTTGCAGCGCCACAGAAGGTGTGGCAGTGGGGTCACCTGCAAAGCTGCCAGTGTCAAGGTGATGCTGAGAAGAGGGGCATCCAGGGGCCACACAGTGGCAGGTGGGGAAGTATCAGGGGCCTGGCCAAGATCCCCAACTGCCTGTATGAGAGGTACAGTGAAAGGATGAAATAAGAAAAAGAGACAAATTTAGTAACACATGAAGTGGGGCTGGGAGGTCAGTGCATCAGGATGAGCAGAGACAAAGACACTCTGAGACAGCCACTGTTCATTGGGTGTATACAATGATAGGAGGGGCTAGTGGAAGACTCAAGGTCGATGACTTAGCAGGGTAACAGATAATCTTGGGATGACTCAAGAGGGTGGGGATGATCCCATGCTAAGGATTTTGCCCCAGAGTGTTTTTTAATCTTAGTGGTATTAGTTCAGCCTTAGCAGGTGCTTGCTTTGGCAGTATGTATACTAGTTTAGTCTTAGCAGGTAGGAGAGGATGGCCCATTCCTAAAGAGTTAATAAAATTCTGAGTTAACAAAAATCTCCAAAGGCTGGTACTGATAATCCCAAACCTCCATTTATCCCTCAGGAAAATATGCAAATTAGCCATTGTGAATCTGTGTTCCCCAACAAGGAAGGAACCCAGTGTGGCAATGTCTAGAGTAAAGAGCGACTCCCAGCCTGGAGTGCTTAGGTATGTGCCAGCTGTCTCTGAGCTGAGCAGGACAGGATTCACATCCGTGAACCAAGCACAGTTTGCACAGTGAGGTGTAGCGGGGAGAATGGGTAACTTGCAGGTGAGCTGTGGGAGCTCAGGGAAGGGCTGCCAGGGCTCAGGGCCAGCCACAAGGGCCTCAGCCCCTCAGTGGATCTTGTTCATCCCTCCTGGTCAATCTGTTCACACTCAAGAATATTCAAAGATGGTCAGTTAGACAGTGGCTGCCCAGGGCTTGGCGCACTTACGGCACAAACTATAAATACAATCTGTTTCACACCCTGCCCTCAGTCCTGAAAAGACTAAGGAGAAGGAGTGGGTAGGGTGGGCGCATGCCATCTGCGACTGTTTCCACAACACATGCTTCACAGCTGCAAGTCATCTGCCGGGTATTTGAGCTGATGCCATTCTGGGGCAGCTGGGCAGGCCCGGTGGAATCCCAACCCTCTGTCCCCTCATCCCTTCTGGGAACAGCTCGACAGCAGGACTGCCCTGGAGGTCACCCTGTGTGCTCTTGAGAGGAGGAGGTGCAGGTCCTTGCCGAAGATCCCACAGCAAATGTGTGAATGTGTGTGTGTACGTGTGTGTGTGTGTGTGTGTGTGTGTGTGTGTAGGTGGCCTGGAGGCGTCCCCAGCAGCTACTCTCCTTCTGAGGCTTGAAGGACACTGGGATACAGCAGGGAGTGGCAAATCTCCACTCTACCCCAGAAGCTGACCCGGTGGACGTATAACGAACTGCAAGTATACTTCAAAATACAAGCTGTGATCAAAAAGTACAGTGAGTGTTTAAATTTTTAAAATGTATTGTAGCAAAACATGCATTGCTGTTAATCCTCACTTCGAACACACTTATCCCATCATTGTTGCCATTTTCTGAAGCAGTTCTGGATGTCCTGTTTTGTGAGTGTCTGTGGTTGTACTGTGGCTGCCTCAGTGTCCTAAATTGATTCAAAACATTCACTTTTCATGGTTGTCCTGACTTAGGGGAAAAGTCCGTAGTCACACAGTGTCAGATCTGATGAAGAAGGTAGATGAGGGAATACCGTAATATTTCTACTTGGTACAAGTCTGCCTTTCCATTGGATGGTAGTTGGCATTTACTACACACTTGAAAAGTTAAGGAGCCAGGCATGGTGGTGCAGGCTTATAATCCCAGCACGTTGGAACATAGAGGCAGGAGGATCACAAACATGAGCCCAGCCTGGACAACTTAGCCCAGGTCTTAGTAAGACCCTGTCTCCATTTTGTAAAAAGGCTAATATGTTATAAATACTTACACTACTAAAAATGAATGTTCAAAGTAATTTCTAGAGCCCCAGCCAGAAGAGAAACCATGCCTTCCCGTAAGTCAGTCAGTGCACAGGCTGAAAAACCAGTAGAGCACCCCCAACCCCCATTTAGAGGACTCAGGGTGAGATGATAGCAACTGAGAGGAACAGAATAGCTGGATGTTTGTATTGTTTGGTTGACTCTACCGGCCTGGGGCTGGTGGTCAGGACATCTACCTGGAGGATGGCAGTGTGCACTGTGGCAACTGTGGGGGATTCCCTCTTGTCTTGTCTTTGAAATCCAATGTTTTGTTTCATTTTACTGTTTTGTTTTATCTCTGCATCTGGTAACCTGAGCAACTATTTTGAAGATAACAATGTACAGTATTGTTCTCACTATTTCGTTTTGTTCTGATTCAGTTTTTATTTTATTCAATATTATGGTTTGATTGGTTTTATTCTGTTTTGTTTTGTTTGATTTTGCTATGTCTGATGGTCTGGACAACTATTGTGAAGATAGCAAGATATATCATGTTAGCCATTGTTGATTTTCTATTATCCTGGTTTGAAGTTCTGTACCACTTTCGCTGCTGTGTTTTGACTGGCTTTATTCTGTTTTCTTGGGTTTTGTTCTCTTGAGAAATAAAAAGCAAAAAACAAACAAAAAAATGGACCCAACAAACACACACACAGACAAAAAAATTTTCTAAGAAGTTATGCTAAAAGGTTTATACTATTTTTCTTCCCAGTTTGTAAAGATACTCACAAAGGAGGACTTTTAGGAACTGCTTCAAAGAGTGGAAAGAACCATGGGATGAATGTGTTCCAAGCAAAAGGAAGTATTCTGAGGGGGATTCGTGGCAACCTGACTTTAATTGTGATAATTTTTTTTTCCTAAAAGTTTAGGTTCACATCCTATCACACATTCTACTAGTTCCAGGTCAGTGCTACTGTTTTTCAATTGTTAGACTCAAGGCTATACTTTCAGGAATCATTTGTACAGCTGTTTATTAAGTCATTAGATCCATACTCCATGATTTAACACATTTCTGCAGTTGTGCACTTACTCCCATCTGCTATGTTAACTCAGGCAGTCACCTGTCACCTTGCTCTGGCCAGCTGTAAGAAAAGGTAGCTGAAGAATCCACCTCCTGCTGGCCTTTGCTTCCTCCTGACTCCAGGCTGCGGAGGGTTGCTTTGCCCCAGCTCAGGGAGGATCAGCTGAGTAGGGAGCACTTCAGCACATCCCCAGCAAGAGATGGATGGTGTGGGAGACAACTTGAGTGGGTCCTCTTGAACGCAGAGCAACTACTGCAACTTTGATTATATTGAGATTAATTTCCTTATGTTGATATATACAGAACTGACTATGGTATTTTCTTTTCTCTTCAATTGGCTCTAAGCACTGCAAATAAGGCTAGCTGAGGTACTGGTATGTAATCTCTAAAGCCATCCAACAGTGTCCTGTTTCCTCCCAGAGTGATCTCTGTAAAATATATAGGCACAGCAGGATGGCAGAGCCAATGAGCTCCAGGAATGTCGACTGGGTATGAGCTTTGAGAAAGAGGCTATGAGTCCCCAGGGCATAAAAGTTTACATATCAGAAGTAGGTACTGGTATGTAGTCTTTAAAGCCATCAGACAGTGTCCTGTTTCCTTCCATAGTGACCTTTATAAAATATATAAAACATAGTGGGATGGCAGAGCCAGTGAGCTCCAGGAATGTCGACTGGGTATGAGCCTCGAGAAAGAGGCTGTGAGTTCCCAGGACATAAAGTTTACATACCAGAAACAGAAGCAGCAGCCTCCTAAAACAATTCAGTTGCTATCTTGGTTGGGTTGTGCAAAGTGATCCCCCTGCATATCTTTAGCTGCATTTTGCAGAGATACCTTTCTCACTACCTTGCCAGCCAGTTCAAGTTACTCATGTTGTTCCCGCCATCCTCACTGTCACTCACCTTCAAGCCACCCCCTTGCTTCACTAGTTAATAAATTCTAGGAGATGCCTAGGATCAAGGCCTTTGTCCACATGTCCTCATGAGGATTGGACTCAGGACCCTTTGGCTGCCCTTAACTTTGAATATGTCTCAGTGTCTTTACTCTAACCGTGAGTTGCATTGGAGATGGTATATTGGAATTAACTTGCCGGGATTCCAAAGATGTCTCAGTGAAAACTATAAATATAACTTCTTGGTTTGTGAGGAAGACTAGAGAAAGGATTACAGTCCTTGGATTACCGTACCCAATGTTTGGGACTACAATAGATGGAGATGTCTGCACCTGGATTATGGCCTAACTACAATGGCTCCTCTGCCACACCTCATTGCTAGAGCCCAGGAAGGAGGGGTGTTTTAAAACCCATCCCTTAGCTGCACACCCATGTTCATGATAGCCAGGCCTTATTCACAATGGCCAAGAGGTAAATCAACCCCAGTGTCCATGGCAATCACTGGATAAACAAATGTGAAGTAAACACACAATAGAATATTATTCAGTCTGATAGTACATAGGACTGCACTTGGAGAGCCTGAAAATACCCGTAAATAAATTCCCTTTCCTTCAGGCTAGATGGGCTCTGGGATACAGACTGGCTTGAGATTCCAGCTACTGTGGGGAACTGAAGCCCAGGTAATGCTGGTTCTTTCTTCGGTGGCTTGGCCACGTGGGCAGCAGAGTGAAGCACGGATCTCAGGAGGTGGGTTGCTGGCTCTCTGTCTTTAGCACTTCACAAGAGCTCCCCTGCCCTGCCTATGAGCCACACCAGCTGTGGAGAGTGAACCCTGTCTTGACTTTCAGCCCACTTGAGGTTTGCTTGCATTCCCTGGTGCTCAGATTCATGATTCTGCACCCCAGATTCTCGAGCTGTGTTTGGCTCCTGTGATTTGATAAATCCCCTAATTCTAGCCTTTCAGACTTAAAAGATTTTAGCTCAAATCACAACATTCACTTCATCCCCCTGTAGTGAAGGAACCCTCCTCGCCCCTGCAGCTCGGCTCTCCTGTTGCCTTCCCAGAAAGGCAGAGAGGAGACCTGGGCCCTGAGACACCGGACCCATGGGGTCTGGGGGAACACTGGGCCCAGCTGCAGCCAAGCCTGCAGAGAAGGTTTCCTGACACATCACAGAATGGTGGCCTGGACCTTCAGACACAGGCTCTAAAATCAGACTCTAATCTGGAATCTTATGTCTGCAGAGAAAAGTTTAGGGCATCAATTATGGAATTACTCCTTGCCTCTTCATATTTCTCTTAGGAAAGGAAAATCCCTTCTATCATTCCCCAGCAGCCACTTCCAGCCCTGCTTGTGCCTCTTTCTTGGATATGGCTACATTTCAGGGACTCAGGGTTATCTAACCTCAAACAGACCCAGAAAACCTGACCCATTAACCTCAGGTCACTGTGCTGGCCCAGGTTTTGCTGATTGTCCACAATGGCACCAGTCAAGCTCTCTGCAGGTGATATAGTTACTCTTCTGACAATCTCACTTGGTACATGGGCCCCAAACTAAGACTATGATAGTCATCTGTTTGGGTCCAGGGGAAACTCAGTGGAGACATGCTCTTGCCCTGCAAGAGACCTCCTGATAAATCATGCCTACATTTTCTCTATTGCAACTCCCCACAAGTCTCCACATTCATACCTGAACTGACTTTGAAGCAGATACAACACACATATACATTCACATCTGTATATACACGTATGTATATCTGAATGTAGGTATCTGTGTCTATATTTATTTCATATATATGTAGGTATCTGTGTATATATTTATTCCATATATATGCCAGACTGTGTTGTTAGCCCTTGACAAATATAAGCTCCTTTAGTCCTCATCACAACTCTATGAGTTATGCACTGTTTATATCCTTATTTTATAGGTGAGGATGTTGAATTGTAAAGGGACAAAGCAATTTTTTCAGGGTCATTCACCTAGCACATGGCAGAGCCAGGATCCAAACCTGGGAAGGTTAGCGCTAACCTCAGTGCAAAGTCTGATGTAAAGCACTTGACCCAGATTAGGAACCTGGTAAATGGTAGAAAGCTTAGTATGATTACCTAACCATGGCCTCAGCCTTTCTACCTTTCTACTAACACTGGGAAAATGACTAAACACAATGGGTACATGGTTAGTTCCAGACAAGTCAGGGCTACAGAGCTAAGCAAAGTAATGCTGAATGCACGATCCTGAGCATTCTTACATTTAATGTTAGCTAGTTTGGATAAAGATCTGTAATGGATAGTGATTTCCATTTCTTGTGCTATCTGAATCACAAGTACTATTCAGAAGCTAGTTTATGATGCCGGCCCTGTAGTCAGCGTCAGCAAGAGAAGCCAGCTCAAGAGATCTACGTCACTTGACATGGCTATTTTCCTCTATTTGCTGTTGTTTGTGTCGAAAGTTGTGAATGACACAAAATCACATTTCTTTGTGGAAAGTGATGCCACAAGAATAACAAGTGCTGGCACTGATGACAGAAGCAAGAAATCTTTAAAAAAAAGCATTCATTCCCCAGAATAGGAGCATTTAACAGACTGAAGAGTAGAATATCAGATTGGCAGTGACTCATAGCTGTGTCATGACAAAGTATACCATAGGCACTGTACAAAACCTAAGAATTAGAATTTTAAAAGTGAAAGGAACAGGAAGCCAGAAAGAAAGAATATGTTACGGCTATCTTTGTCCAAATTTCCCTATGTTCTGGGGCTGTGAGCTTTGTGAATATAAAGGATCTCCTCTACCTAAGTATATGACTTAGTGGGAACTTGGATACAAGTTTTCTTCCCTTCTTGTTTCTTCCAGAAAAGAAGAAAATGGAATCATCTGAGACCGTGAGGGGCTCCCCATGTGCCTTCTCAGGCATGGCTGAGGAGTCAGCCCAACCTTCTTCCGTAGCATCCATCCACAAGCAGAGTTGCTATGATTGGCAGGTTCAAGTATGACTGCTCTCACTTGGCCTCAGATTTCCTAGATACCCCGCCCTCCTTTAATCTCTCCTCTCCATCATCAGTGTTTTTGCAACCATTTTCATGGAGAGTGCTCATCAGATTAGCATCCATTCAGGCCTTATATTTAACTTGCTGGGAGCCAAAATTTGTGGCATTAAGAGAGAACAATAAAAGCAAAGGCATCACTGAAAACAAAGAAAATCAGTAGGCTATTTTATGGTCCTATACCATTCTCATCAAGTTGAAAACAAATATTCTGAAACTATTGACCTATAAACAATTAAATTAAAAAGCTAATTGAAAGAAAAGAAGCTGTCTTCAAAATTAAATACTTCAAACACTCGCCAACCAGAACAAGATGAAACTGGACAGAGGGTTGACTGAATAGCAACGCCAAGTAAAATATTTTCAGATCTCAGCAGAAATAAATGCACAGATTTTCATGTTTAAGAAAAATGCATATATGGCAATTCCAAATCCAGCTGCATGAATACTTAATGCCCTTGAGTTAAAGAATGTTCCCAGAACACATTTAGGAAAGGTGGCATCTATCAGGAAGTGGAGAGGATCACCTGGTGTTTCCAGATATGGTCATTCTGAATTGAACAAGGAGAATGCTGTAAGTGAAATTCAAGTAGGCTTATCAGATGAACTACAGCACACTGATTATCTATTTAATGTAAAGATTGCATGGGACATACTTCTACTAAAATTTTTCTCCTTTGTTTATCTGAAATTCAAATTTAACTAGGCTTCTTGTAGCTTTATTTGCTAAATGTGGTGACTCTAACCACAAAAAGTCCAAGTGACCCCCATGACCTAGGAGTCAGCAGAAGAGAACCTTGGATGGGCTCAAGCTCTTCAAAGGAGGTGTATGAAAATTGGAGACTATCCTTCCTCATCTGGACAGTGATATTGTGCAGAGCCATAAGGATAGTCAGTGAAGTCATAGGCACCTGTCAGTCACATTTCATGTACTTAGTACATAGGATCCATTATTGGTATGTAGAGAGCTTACAGCTGGGAGTAGCATGCAATAGACCCTTAGTAGAAGTTAGTTGGTTCTTATCTTTAAAGGAAAGAGAGCTGGTAGTAAAGCAGCCACCTCTTATGAGGACCTATTATATACCAAGCACTTTACAACATTGTCTCACGTAAGCTGCATTATAACCCTACAAGTATGACTATTGTCTTTCCATAGGCATGGAAGCTAAAGCTCAGTGTTTAACTGGTTTACTGAACATTATAATAGCTTTTAGAAGTAGAGCTGGAATCCAAATACAGTTCACTCCAAATCCTCTGCTCTTTCCATTATGTCATTCACCACCACCCCACCATCATTTGATTCTAGGCAGGTAGAATCTTGCTAGAATAATAGGTTATCATATTTGCCACAGAGCTGGCCTCTACTTAACCTCTTCCCATAATGAATTCTCATGTCTGATTATTAAAGGGTTTTCTTTTCCTGTGGAATCACATCTGTGGCATTGTGATGAAGTCAGTGAAAAGATGAGTTTTGTGGTTTATTGTCAACCTCAAGATGTGCCCATTTTACACAAAATAACAGATAATTGTAAATTGTTAAAGTAAAAAGTCCTTCTGGAAAACTGACAAGAAGGTAAATGATAATTACAGATTCTTTGTAAGCTTCTGTTTTGTCCCAGTCAACCTTGCCAACATCATCCTCATTTTTTCTAAGTCAGAAAGGCCTGCTATTCTTTCCCTCTACAGGCTTAACTGCTAATAACAGAAAATAAAATGCTAAGCAGGAAGGCTACCAAGCTAGGATAAAAGATCTTTTGGAGGGCAACACTTAGAAGTTGTTAAGGTTTGAATGTGTCCTTCAAAAGTTCATGTGTTGAAAACTTAATCCCCAAATTCATAGTCAGTGGTATTTGGAAGTGGAGTTATGGTAGGTGGTTAAAATTAGGTGAGGTCATAAGGGTGAAGCCTCCAGGATGACTTTATAAGAAGTGGAGGAGAGACCCAGCTTAGCGTGCTTGCTCTGCCTCACCAGGACACAGAGGAAGCCCTCACCAGACCTAAGCACTTGCAGAGCCTGCTCTTGGACTTAGCAGCCTCCAGAATCATGAGCCCAATAAACAAGCTTCTCTTCTTTATGGTGTTCCTCGGAAAAGGAATAATTATATACACACAAATACCTCCCTCCCTTCCCACCTTCTCCTCCTCCTCTTCTCCTTCTTCTTCATCATTTTTTTTTTTCTCTGTGCTGAAAATTGAACTCAGGGAATACGGAACTACATCCCCAGTTCTTTTTACTTTTTAATTTTGAGACATTAAGTTATCAAAGGCTAACCTCAAACTTGTGATCCTCCTGCAGCAGGCTCCCAAATAGCTGGGGTTACAGCCCTACAAAGCCATACCTAGTAGAAGGCATCTTTCAAAGGAAACTGTGATTCAGAGAGACACGACTTATTACTTTCAGGATTGGAGATGTCAAAGCGAATTGGGACAAGGTATAGGAGCAAGTGTCACACATACTATACTTGCAAGGGGTACTCAAGATATAAAGCCAAGGCAGGTGTTGTGGTGGATGACTATAATCCTAGCATTTTTGGGAGGCTGATGCAGTAAGATGGCAAGTTTGAGCTCATCTTTGGTAATATAGCAAAAACCTGTCTCAAAATAAAAAGTAAACAGGGGTTGGGAATATAGCTCAGTGCAAGCTCTGGTTTCAATTTCTAGTACTGAGAAACAAAAAACAAAAAACAAAAAAACCCAACAAGATATAAAGCCAAAAAACTCATAGAAAAGAGAGATGCCTATTAATCACATGTAAGACATTTTCCGCATGACTTGATTAATTGTCTAATGGGGACTTGATTAATGACAGAATGGAGACACATGGCCTCAACTCTGGCCAAGTGTTTTCACCATGCACATACCCATTTTTCAATTTAATTGATGAAAATGCTCCAGTATTTTGGGATTTTATCTAGCCCTACTTAACTTCTTTTTCCCAATTCGTTTTGTACTGTGGTAAAATACATCTAACATAAAACTTGCCATCTGAACTATTTTACATGTACAGTTTAGTGGTATTGAATACATTAATACATGATGCTGTACAGTCAGGGTCCTCTACTCATTTTAAATTGTAATTTTTCACAGGGCAGACAAGAATGTTTGCCCCTTTCCCCTTACAGCAATAAACCCCCTGGAAGAAACTGGTTCCTTTGACTCATTGTATACCCTCACCCTTCTCCTCCCCTCTTCTTTAACCTCTCCCAGTTCACTGTCTTTTACTTTGTCAGCAAATGTGTATCTAATGGCGCCATCCCAGTCTTTATATTGGTGATGCGTCTCCTTCCACAGTGATCTGCTCTTTGGGTTCCCCTCGCCTACACTGCTTGTCCTTGGGTCCCCCAGCACATCAGGAAACCTCCTCATTTCCTTCCCCTGGAACAAGGCCTTGCCCAGCCCCTCTCTGGTCTCAGAGATCGGAAGGCAATTCTGCTGAACCCTAATCTGTGTCTGAATGGCAGCTAGAGAGCTGTTTACAGTTCTGTTGCCCCTGAGAGCTTATTTGCACAGTGCATTTACCTAAGCAGAGCTGGTTGCCAGCCCAGAGGCCTTCAGAGGCCTTTCTAGACCTTCCCAGCAAAGGCATAATTAGGGAGCTGAGGAGGAGAGTTGTTGCTGAAGTCACCATTCAGCTTCCAAAAAAAGTCTTCTGATTTGCTCCCTGGCCCTTCCCTTTGCTTCTCAGCTGATTCTTTAGTCTGACATTTCCCAGTGGGGGAGGGGAGAAGGCCTGTGCTGCAGAACTATACTCCTCGAGTGCTGTATGTGAAGCAGCTTCTGCGTGTCCCCCAGCACATGGTCTCAGCTCCTGCTCAGGCCATCTGTGCAGGGACACACATCGGCACCATGGCTGGGTACCATGACATGGGTTTGCCAGATCATTCTTCTAACCTGGTAACCAGCTCCAGGGACCACACCAAGAATGCAAGAAGAAAGCTAGTTTTTTTTTCTCAAGGGATGGAAACATTATAAACCATAACATGAGCTAAGATAAATAACATCAGCAGGAATGAAAACCAAGATAGGAGAATTAGAGGAGGAGGGAGGGAAGGGAGAGGGGAGGATAAGGGAATTAAGAGGAAACAAGGTGTAGTATGTATCTGCACCCACTCCCCAAGATGATTGTAAACTGCATGTGCTGCCAACATGTACTAATAAAATTTTTAAATGTTGAAAAATGCTTAGCTTCCTTTATATCTGTGTTCATTTTAAAGAGACTCTGAAGTTTTCACTTTTGGGGCATGACCATTCTTTTGCGAAGTTTAGAATGAGGAATTATGGCTCTGTTTGTGTTGCCATAGTCTGTTGCCTACCTCATATTCCCAAAAGTGCGATGATGGAAAGAACCATCTGGTACAGAATACTCTTCAGGTTCTCTGGGATGAGAGTGGTAGTGGTCAGTAATGTCCATGAAAAACATGAAATATGGAATACTATGTTTTTCTCCACTAGTGACAGTGGTCGGGGGGGTTCGCAGTGACGATGGTAATGATGGCAGCCATGGTGACAGCCGGGACAGTAATGATGGTGGTCTGGGACAATGGTGATTAAAACAGTGGCCAGGAGGATGATGGTGGTGCTTGAGATGATGAGAGTGAAGTTGGTGGGAAAGAAGAGGAAGGTCACAATGAAGGAGATCAATTAAGTATCATAAAAGGGGGGACATATTTCCTCCATTTCTGCTCCCAGGACTGAGATCTCTCAGTTTGAAAGATTGCCCAAATAGCATCTTCCTTCTCCAGCCACCCCAATAATCCCACTTAGTATTCAAAAACATCAAATTTCTATAGATATGGCATGATCTGATATGAGAAAGACACAGTAATTTCTCACAGAGCTCCCCATTGTCAAGGTAGCTTGGAGAGAGTTTAATGATCCAAATATATCATTATGTGTTAGCTCGCTTTGGCAATCTGCAGGTACAGAAAGAAAATGCCAATGATGACTATAGTTCTTTTTACCCAGCGTGTGCTTGAGGAGAAAGTGTCATATAGATGAGGGTTCAAATTTTCCAGAGTTTTCCTTTTCTCATAATTTACATCCTTCAAGCCCAAACATTCTCATCCATACAATGGGAATTGCAACACCTGCTTAGCAAGGTCATGTAGAGTCCATGAGACAGGGCCTGGCACGGCGAGTTCTGAATGAACATTGGTTTCTTTGGTTCTCGAATCACACATAGGATGGAATCTAAGGCAAGACTGTGATGCCCGAGACAATTTTATGACAACTTACAGTACTGCTTCTCCTGGAGGCACTTGCTTCCCTAAGCATTTTTGTATGAGCCACACTTTTACTAATTAAGAATCCTTTTGGTTCCTGTGATTTAGAGTAACAAATTTTTAGATGTCAAAATAACAGAGACAGACAGACAAAGAGAGACAGAAAAAGAGACTACTTCTTGGAGGAGCTCCAGTCTTCACCATCATCTCTGGATGTTTGTTTCCAGGCCTCCAGCGCAGACTCTTCAGTCTTCCAGCATAGACCCTTCAGCCTTCTGCCACAGACCCTTTGGGTTCCTGACACAGACATGCCCGGGACTCTGCATTGAGCTCTAGGCCCTGGAATTGTGACTGAGTCTTTCAGATCTTCAGCATGCGGATGGCCATTTTGCATTCTTCCACACCCGACTCTGCAAGTGGTCATTGCAAGTCTACCTGGTAAATCATGTATATGGGAGGTAGGGTAATGTGTACCAAAATACGGTTACACAAGAGTAATTATTCCTTGCATTCTACAACACAGTAGGTTGACTATAGGTTAGGGAAAAATTTTTTATATAAGAGAAACTGTGCAATATTTAAACTTATGTGAAATAAAGGATAGATAATGAGAAGTAGGGAGAAAAATGGGAAGAGGAAAAAGAGATGGAAGAGGGAGGGAAGGAAGGGGAAACATTTAAAAAGAAGAATGAAAGGGAGAAAAAGGAAATAGAGCTTTTTCAAATGAAAAGAGGATTTAGATTTGGAGCAGGGAGGGATGGGAAGGAAAGGGGACAAAATGAATGAAGATATGTTATATAAATGTACACACTCCCCACAATAAATGTAATCATTATGTATTGCAAGCATATATTAATGAAAATATATAATAAAAAATAAGGCCACCCATTCTGAATTTGTAAGAAATAAACTGTTCTTTAAGAAAAAAGCTTTTAAATATATTTTATAAAAAATACGATGAAAGGAGTTTGAAGATTCCAAGCACAAGAAATGTGTTTAAGGAAATCAAAATGTTAATTGTCCATATTTGTTCATTACACACTGTGTACAAATATCAAATTATCACACTGTACCCCATAAATATGTACAGTTATGTGTGAACTAAAAATAAAATTTTGAAAAAGGATTTATTAGACACTGATTATATCTCAGGTCTACACATTAGATAATACTAAAATAATATAAAAGGAATATAAACAAATCTACATGCTAAGTGATTTGAGTCCTTAACTTTGTTTCTTTCACCTCCATTAATTTATTCATTCACTAAGTAAATATGTTATTGAGTACTTACCATGAACAACACTCCATGATCAACACTGGGCTACAACAGTGGGCAAGCCAGACTCATGCCTGCATTGCTAAGCTAATAGTGTACTGGGTGTACAGCAAAGAACCCCACCAATATAGACATATAACAAATTCTGTAGGAGGGATGGGTAGGTTGTAGAACATGCACTCCCAAAGGTGTCTCCAGCCAAACAGGACTGAGGGGCCCTTCTATAGGAAGCCATATTTGGACATAGGGTTCATTGTTTTTATATTGACAGTGGACTTATTTGGAAGAGTCTGTAGACAGCATGCTGAGGGCATGGACCCCATTATCCCTTGGCAAACAGGGTACTAAAGAGTCATTGCTTCACGCATAGAGATGTCTCTGCCTGAAACGTTTTGCTCCTCTTTCTCATGCCTAATTCTAGGGTCCATGTGTTGTTTCTAGCCTTTTCTATGCTGGGGACGTGCTAGATAACTCGTCTACCCCCATGCATCATTTTACCCACAATTGTCCTCACCAGACTTGCAGCACTTCCATATCAGGGCCTATTTAATTTACCTCTGTTCTCTCTTCATCAAGCCTGCCACAAAACAAACACAGAGTAAATGTTTGCCTAATGTACAAATGAATGAATGTTCTAGTTTTCAATCAGTCATTGATAAAGAAGTGGACAGACAAATATAAACAAATGAAACCATTTGCCAACAATTAGGTACAAGTCAGTTTTTCAATACATAAAACCAGTAGTAGACCCAGGGATATAGCTCAGTGGCACAGCGTCTGCCTGGCAAGCCCAAGGTCCTGAGTTTGATACCCAGCACCAAAAAATACAAAATAAAAATAAAACCAGTAGCACCCTCTGGGGAGTTTACATTTGTAATCCCAAGAAAAAGTTATTAGAATTCCAGCAAGTTAATTCCAATGCAACCTATGGCAACAGTAAAGACACTAAGGCATATTTGTAGTTGTGGGGAGTGAAGGGGACCCTGAGTCCAGGTAGGGTGGTGATTAACCAGAGCAAAGGCCTCAACCCAAGGTCAAACTCAGATTTTATTCATTCATGGAGAAGGGAGTGGCTTGAGGTGAGTGACTGTGCGAATGGTAGGAAGTACATGAATGTGTGAGCTGGGCTGAGTAGGAGGCCTGAAATCACCCCTGCAATATTCAGAGAGAAGGATATGCAGAAAGAGTAATCTGCAAAACACAATTCAAGGTAGTATCTAGTGTTTTGGGGTTGGTATTTCAGCTCTGATGTGTAATCTTTTATGCTCTGGGAAGTCATAGCCTCTTATCTCAAGGCTGATCTCAGCCCACAGCGTGGAGCATGGCTCTCCCTCGCACCTGATTCACACATGTCTTTTGGGAGTGATGGGGGCTGGGTAACACTGACCTGTCGCTTTGCTTCAAAGACTGCGCATCAGCACCTAAGATCAATTTGCCTTACTTAAAACCAATTGAAAGTATAAGGAAAAGTCTAGCCAGCTCTGTACATATTAATACATGGAAATAAGGCCAGGTTTAGCCAAGATGGAGACAATTGCTCTTCTTTCAAGGAGAGTCATCTAGGTGGTCCTGCACAGCACTGCTTCCTGATATTCACAATGTACCTCCTCGACCCAGCACACATCCCCACACCCCCTTGCCCTCGCCAGGGATGAAAGGTGTGTACGTGTTGTATATGCTTAGTTTACCCCAGTGAGCAAAGTATCAGAGCATTAATGATATTGTCCAGCCCACCCCAATACAGAAGAAACCAATTGGGAGTTACCATGGATAGGGACTCTCACAACTAGAAGTTGAATAAGAGGTTTCCATGAAAAAACTGCTCAGTTGCTGAGGTAAAACCCAACAGGGCTAGGATAAGGATGAGGTAAGGGAGGCCAGGTTAAACAAATGCAAGGCAGAATTTGTCTTTATTTAAAATTTGGGGTCTGATGTGGTGGCACACGCCTATAATCCCAGGACTCAGGAGCCTGAGGCAGGAGGATCTTCTCGAGTTCAAGGCCGGCCTGAACTACATGGCAGGACCCTATCTCAAAATGAAACAAACAAAAAAAGGCAAAACATAAATAAATAAATACATTAATTAATTAAAATGTTGAGTGCTTCTCCATCATGACTTGTAGTTTTTTAAAAAAAAGTACAGACTATCTCCAATTTACAATGACTTGATGTATAATTTTTCAAATTTGCAATAATGTAAAAGTTATTCGCATTCAGGAGAAACTGTCCTGTGGATTTTGATCTGTTCCGGGGCTCACCATTGGTCCTTCAGTACTCTTCACAATGCTGGGCAGGGGCAACAAGCCGCAACTCCAGCCAACCTGGAGACAGTGGGCGGAAATCGCACCTCCCGTGTTGCCCTTGCCGTTAAGCTGGTCTGTGCAGCAGGTTGGTGCATTCCGTGTGTTTTCAACTTACAATATTTTCAACATATGATGTGTATACTGGGACTGGGATGTAACCACACCTTAAATCAAGGAACATCTGTATTGCCTTGAAATGTCACTTACTGTGATTACTGAGTCTTTTTACCCATTTCCCAGTCCCAGCCCTGATGGCTAGGTGAAGTCTGGCCGGTTGGCACACACACTGCGGGAGTCGCTCAGACCCCTCTGAGGGGCTTGCTGTCAGCTGTCACTGGGAGTCAGGATTCCATTACACAGTAAAAAAAAAAAAAAAAAAAAACAGTGGCCCCAAAATGGAGCCAAGAAGCCCAAAATGGAGTCGGCTGAGTTCTGACCTTCCAAGGATCTTACAGAAGATCTGCCAGGTACCCTGGCTGTCTGGGACCTCCCTATAGCATGATCAGGAAGGTCACTGGCCCGAGGGTACGTGGACCCTGCATGGGTCCTACATGAACACTGCAGAGACTGGCTCCTGAAAAGGATGGAGCCTCCTATGGGGTAGCAATCATATTACTTACACAACAGCCGTAGCTCCCTCCTAAGTCCCTTTTTCAAAAAGCCATCTCCCAGCTAGTGGGAACTTTACTTTCTCAGCTTTCTACCTTTTAAATAAATTGCCTTACACGCTACCGCTTCCATTCTGGATTTCATTCTTTGTCAGCGTGAGTCATGACCTCAGTGCTCCAGTAACACCAGCTCAGCCTTCTCTCACCCTCCAGTTATTTGTGATTTCTACGCATGGCTATCGCTGTGCTTCATTGCCTGCTCACTCACCACACTCACTAGGGCTGCATACTCGACACAGTCTGGGCTCCCTCATCTCTGCCTCCCTCTGTGGGTGCCCTGCTCCATCTCCCTCTATACTGGGGTTTGGATCTGGGACCTACTGAACACTAGGGAAGTACTCTGCCACTGTGCTATACTCTTGGTCTTTTTGCTGTTGTTGTTGTTCATTTTTTGAGACAGAATCAGGCTAAGTTGCCCAGACTGGCCTTGAAGTTGTGATCCTCTAGCCTCAATCTAATAGACCTGATTTACAATGGAAGAAGCTTGCTGATAGCTGCCATGAGGTCTGTCATCTGGGTAGGAAAGAACAGGCTTCTTGGCTGAATCATCAACCAAGTCGCATGGGACAAGGCTTCAAATCTTCTGCATGTCTCATCTGCTTTCCTGCCTCAAAAGAGTTCCTGGGCTTCACACTCTAACCTATAACCTCATTTTGTTTATGCCCCAGTGCCACCCTTGACTGGCTAAGAGTCTGAATCTTGCTGTATTCCCCAGACTGGCTTCTGACTGGTGGGCTTCGGTGGTCCTCCAGCCTCAGCCTCCCCAGTATCTGAGACTATAGGTATGCACACTGCGTGGCACTGTGACTACATAAAGTCCACACATCTCCATGAAGCCAGCTGATGACTCATAGAAAAAATTCCTCTCTCTTTCCCTCCTCTAGTTTGAATTTATTCGGCAAGTTTTCTCTAGCTTCTCTGCAGAGCATTTCACAAATTACCGCTTGCAGTACAGCAAAGATGCGTTCCTCAGGCAACAGCTGCCGTGTGCTTTAGAAACACAGATCCAGCACCAGCAAGTGTGTGTTGGTGTTATATTTCCAGCTGGACATCCTCAGAAGCTGGGGACATCATTTTTCCACTCCTACACATAGGATATGTGATCTCTTAGCCAGTGGGAGGGCAATGTCCTGCGAAGAGGCCACTGCTTTGCTTGTCTTTGCTGATAGTGTGAGCTCAGCCTAATGACAGCGGCAGGTCTCCAAGACCAAACAACAGAGTAACTAGGTAATGGGAAGCAATACTACAGGAGATATTTATAATCTAACCAGCAACAGCCGTGCCTTTTTGGGAAATGCATGAAGTATTGAATGCTTGAGTGCTTAATGGGTTTTGAGGCCCCAGGAAGTGTGTATGGATGTGTGCCCAGAGAACAAACTATTACTACCACAAGGCACCTCAATCCATATCTGAGCTCTCCATTAACAATGACTGGAAAGGCTCTGAGATTCAGATGTGAGGCCCTGGGAAACTTGGATCCTCAGTGCTCCAAGAGCATTACTTACAAACTAAACTTTGGTTAAACACTGACATGAGTGTTATACTCCTTTGCTAAATGTGGAGAAAGTAAGACAGAAAGAAGTTAAAATGATGCATCTCATAAGAAGTGGGGCAAAATCCAAACTTTGTTTTGTCCAAATCCAGAGTGCATTTCCAGAGCATACCTACACTTGGGTACCACTTTTACCAGGCCTTCTGTGCTACAAAGTACCTTTCATTCATTCAAATATTCATTTAAGAGTCAACAGTACTGAGAGAGCATCACTGTTGGGCCAGGCCTTTGTTAAGCCCAGGGACTTCCCTGAGGAGAGACTAGTGGGCCCTTCCCTCACAGAAGCTGCGATGTATGGGAGGGTGCTGGGCTCTGGAAGGGGGAGGCTGGTCAAGTTGTTCTCTACACAGAGTTTCCTGACCAAGGGGACTTGTGGATTCTGAAACCCAGTTCGTATTCCCCCCAGTTGTATGACCACGGAGCTGTGTCCTATAGAGGAAGTAAGTTTTAAAAATTTCCCCAAAATGTTATATGGGCTATATGGGAGTGTCTACTTCCCATTACTTTCCACACCAGTGTCATTCTAAAAGACATCCCCAGGGACCATCAGTCTGCCTTGGGGATGATTCTGGATGGTAAGGAGGTCAATAGTAAGTCCAAGAAAGTGTATTCTTGGCAATGAGATCCACACTCATTTTTAGGGAATCCAGCCAATTAACCATGTTCTATACTAATCTCCCCTGGAAAAGGCCTGAGTAAGTAAAACTGCTAGTGATGTTTCCGTCTCAGCAGAGAGCTGAGTCCATCTCAGCCCCATGTCCACAGGCCTTCTGCACACAACCCTCAGACCCCAGAGAAACTAAGAGAAAATCTCTGAAGACACTGCTGGAGCAAAAAAAAAAAAAAAAAAAAAAAAGAAAAATCAAGGACACCATGGGTGTAACACTATAATCCCAGCACTTTGGAGGATCAGACAAGAGATGGCCAAGTGCTGGAGGCCAGCCCGGGCAATGTAGTGAGAACTTGTCTCAAAATAAAAAAGAAAAAGAAAAGCCAAAGTGACATCATGCCTCAAGCCACAGTAATGGGGAGAAGAATGTTTC
>RJWM01013801.1:0-52264 GCA_004363535.1 Dasyprocta punctata
CCATCCTTATTGGTGCTGTGTGTCTCTCACTCCAAGATCTTTTGCTTTCTTCTCTCCAGAGAACAGACTGCTGAGCTTCTGCCAGGAAGGGCTGGGAGAAGCTTCCTACTGGGGCTAAGTCAGGAAATGGATTCAGAGCCTTAGTTATGGTATTTCCTTAGTAGACTCTCAACCCATCTGCTTTGTTCATCCGCTCTGCCCCATGTGGACAGGCCACAGGCATCTGTATCTTTTGTTATTTAGAGGTATCAGTTGTGGTGATTTTCCTGGCATGGTCTGGATTGGGTCTGGAATATTCCTCAGAGCCCTGTGTTAAAGGCTGGAGGTGCAGCTTGGTGCTATTTAGGTCACTGGAGACATACTCTTGAGAGGATTGTGAAGCCAACCCCTTTCTTGTCCTCTGTCCTTTGTGTCCCAGCCATGAAGTGAATGGCTTTGCTCTGATATGTACTTTACCATGCTGTGCTGCCTCATCACAAACCCCAAAGCCCAGAGCCAAGCAAACATGGACTACACCCACCAGAACTGTGAGTCCATTTCTTTTCTTATTTATTATCTCAGGTAACTTTTACAGTAGTGAGAGGCTGACGAACACATGGAATAGGTTTCAAAAATGTCATTATTATCTCCTCTTTGAATCTTCTTGCCCTCTGCCTTTTTAAAAGTTGCCACCTGCTCCCCACATTATCATTTTGCACTGGGTCCCACAAAAAGCCCTGAATACAACCTTAGTGCAAAGTCTGGTCTCTTATTTTCAAAGCTTTTGGTACTAGGTGAGGGTTATCCAGGGTTGTTTTTATGAGTAGTTGGATGCATTTCTTTAACTCACTATCTTTACCCTGAAGTCCTTTAATCATTTTAAAATCATCCATTCTGGACACTCTGGTGTCGCATTCCTCCTAGCTGCCTGGATCCCCGAGGTTCTGAACTCCACCCAGTCAAGTGTAAGTCCCCAGCGCCACACTCTGGGAGTGTGTCCCTGCTAGCAGCCTGGGTCCTGGAGGCTCTGAACTCCACCCAGCCAGGCACAAGGACCCAGTGTCACATCCAGGGGGTGCATCCCTGCTAGCCATCTGGGTTTCAGAGGTTCTGAACTCCACTCAGCCAGATTCTAGGCTCCAGTGACATACTCTGGGGATGTATCTCTGCTAGCTGCAGGGAGGATCCAAGCTCTGCCCAGGCCAGAGTCCTGGAGCAACCCAGCACAGTACATCAGGGGAACATGCAGCCAGCCTCACAGGCCACAAAGCACAAGGCTCTGGTGCCATAGTTTGGGGTTTGACCTGGCTAGCCACAGGGATATTGGAGGATTGAAGCTCTACCCAGTGCAGTGTTCCAGTGCAATCCACTGGGAGTCTGCCTGACCAGCCACACAGGCCCCAGAGGAAAATGACAAAATGAAAGAGCGAGATGCAGTCTCAGTCCTCCAGCTCACTGAGAACAAATCCAAGAGATGCTGAAATGGAAGATACTGGAAATCACACAACTGAACTTTCTGAAATGATCTCAACTGAAGTAAAGAAACAACTCCATGAAGCTACAGAAGAAATCAGATCAGAAATAATCTCTCAGATAAAAAATGAAATGACAAGCATAATGAAAGAAATGCTGTGTGAATCTAAAGAAGATATAGATAAAAAAATAGAGGAACATAAGAAAATGTCAGAAACTATGAATGAACAATATAAGACAGAATTAGAATACTTGAAACAGATTTAAAGGAATATTCAGGAAATTAAAAAATTCCATTGAAAGCTGGCAAAACTACTTGAATGAAGCTGAAGTTAGACTCTCAGACCTTGAAGACAGCATGGAAGCTTACAATCATGAAAGAGAAGATCTCTTAAAAATAACGAGGAACCAGGAAACAACAATTCAACAGCTGCAACATGATGCAAAGAGAAACAATATAAGACTGATAAGTGTCGACGAAAAAGCAGGGCTCAACATAAATGACCTGTGAAGACTATTTGCAGAAATAATAGCAGAAAATTTTCCAAACTTGGGAAGAGAATCTAATATACACATAAGTGAGGCATATAGAACTCCAATTAACCATAACCAAAATAAAATTTCACCCAGACATGTAACAATTAAGATATCAGAAGTTCAACACAAGAACAGAATACTAAAACTGTTAGAGAAAAGAAACAGATCACCTATGAGGAAAGTCTATCAGAACCATGGCAGGCTTCTCAACACAAACCTTCAAGTCAAGACGAGCTTGGAGTAAAATATTTCAAATCCTGAAAGAAAACAGCTTTCCACCAAGATTGATGTATCCTGCAAAACTATCTTTAAAAAATGATGGAGAAATAAGACTTCCACAACAAAGAACAACTGAAGAAATCCATGGCCACCAAACCAACACTACAAAGAGTACTGAAAGATACTCTAGAAAGAGACAACGATAACTACAATCTCAAGAACAACAGCAAAAGGAAACCACTAAGTAGGGCAAACAATTAAACAGAAAATGTAGAGATCAACAACAGATAGATAACATGACAGTGATAAGTCAGTACATATCAGTTATATCAATCAATGTAAATGGTCTCAACTCATCAATAAAAAGAAACAGACTGGCAGAATGGATTAAGAAACAAAATCCAATAATGTGCTGTATATAAGAAGCACATTTAACTCAAAAGGAAATTCATAGACTAAAAATCAAAGGATGGAAAACAGTACTCCATGCAATAGGAACTCAGGAAAAAGCAGGGATAGCTATTTTGTTTGCAGACAATGTGTTCATTCTAACCAAGAATGAACAAAAGAGGTAAAGAAGGTCATTACATACATGTTAGGGGAAAACTTGAAGAGGAAGATCATAAATATATGTGCACCAAATATAAGAGCACCCAACTATGTAAGACAAATCTTAGTAGACATGAAAAACCAAATAAGCAATAATACAGTTATAACAGGGAAACTCAACACCCCATTGTCACAAAGAGAAAATCAACCAAACAAAAAATCAGCAAAGAAATAACAAAAATAATTCAAACTTGTGAACAAATTGATCTAGTAGATGTGTTCCTCCCAACAACATCAGAATACACATTCTTCTCAGCTGCACATGTGTCATTCTCTAAAATAGATCATATACCAGCCCACAGAACATGCTTAAGTAAATGCAAAGGAATTGAAGTAATTCCATGCATATTATCTGAACATAGCACCATAAAATTGGAAACTAACGACAAAAATATCCACAAGAACTCCATAAACACATGGAAAATTAAATAACACTCTCTTAAACAACCAATGAAAATAGAAGAAATTAAAGAAGAAATTAAACAATATCTACAATTGAATGAAAATGCAAATACAAATTACTGGAACCTGTGGGACACAATGAAAGCAGTCCTCAGAGGGAAATTTATAGCACTAAACTCCCACACCAGGAAAATGGAAAGAGCACACATAAACAACCTAGTGCTGCACCTCAAACTTCTAGAAAAAGAGGGCTAAGTCAAGCCCAAAGACAAAAGAAGGGAGGAAACTATAAAGATCAGAGCAGAAATTAATGCAATTGAAACTAAGAAAACAATACAAAGAATTAATGAATCAAAGAGTTGGTTCTTTGAAAGAAGAAATGAAATTGATAAACTCCTAGCCAACTTTATCAAAAAGAGGAAATAAAAAACCTCAAATCCATGCAATAAGAAATGAAAAGGGTGAAATCACTACCCACCCTGTGGAAATACAGAAGATCATCAATACCTACTTTGAAAACTTTAACTCTCATAAGTTCTATAACACAGAAGAAATAGATAGACTCCTAGAAATGTATGAATTGCCAAAACTGAATCAAGAAGATACAAAACTGCTGAATAGCCCAACTTCAGCTAATGAAATTGAAAATGTAATTAGGACCCTACCAACAAAGAAAAGCCCAGGTCCTGATGGACTGACTGCTGAATTCTATGAGAAATTTAGGCAGGACTTAATGCCAACACTCCTCAAACGCTTCAATGAAACTGAAAGGGAAGCAAGTCTCCCTAACTCATTCCTGGAAGCAAGTATTACCCTAGTACCAAACTCAGAGAAAGATACAACCAAAAAAAAAATTACAGGCCAATCTCCCTAATCAACATAGATGCAAAAATCCTTAATAAAATACTGCAAATAGAATACAGCAAGTCATCAGGAATATTACACACCATGATCAAGTGAAATTCATCCCAGGCAGACAGGGAAGGTAC
Source organism: Dasyprocta punctata (assembly GCA_004363535.1). Taxonomy (NCBI): domain Eukaryota; kingdom Metazoa; phylum Chordata; class Mammalia; order Rodentia; family Dasyproctidae; genus Dasyprocta; species Dasyprocta punctata. Next base: position 4,209 of record RJWM01013801.1, read on the forward strand.
AACATATGCAAATCAATAAGTGTAATACACCATATCAATAGAGCCAAGGACAAGAATCACATGATCATCTCAATAGATGCAGAAAAAGCTTTTGACAAAATCCAACACTAAATCATGACAAAAACCCTACAGAAAATCAAAATAGATGGTCTCTACCTCAACCGATAAAAGCCATACATCATGAACCAACATCTTATTAAATGGACAAAAGCTGAAAACTTTCAACCTAAAATCAGGAACAAGACAAGAATGTCCATTATCACCACTTCTATTCAATATAGCTCTGGAAACATTAGCCAGAGCAATTAGACAAGACACAGAAATAAAAGGAATAAGGATAGGAAAGGAAGAAGTTAAATTATCATTATTTGCAGATGATATGATACTCTACATAGAAGATGCCCAAAAATCTGTTGAAAAACTTCTAGATGTAATAACCAAATTCAGTAACATAGCTGGATACAAGGTCAACACTCAAAAATCAATGGGATTCTTGTACACAAACAAAAAACTCACTGAGAGAGAAATAAGGCAAACCATGCCCTTCACATAGCATCCAAAAAAATGAAGTACTTACGAATCAATCTAACAGAGGAAGTAAAAGATCTATATAGTAAAAATTACATTGCTCTGAAAATGGAAATCAAAGAGGATTTCAGAAAATGGAAAGTTATTCCCTGCTCATGGGTAGGAAGAACAAACATTGTGAAAATGGCCATTCTCCCAAAATTGTTATACAGATTTAATGCAACTCATATCAAAATACCTTTTGCATACCTCACAGAGCTAGAGAAATCATCCCTAAAATTCATCTGGAACCAGAAGAGACATAGACTTAGCAAAGGCAATTCTGGGCAACAAAGGGAAGGCAGCAGGCTTCACAATCCCTGATTGAAATTATATTATAAAGCTACTGTGATAAAATCAGCATGGTACTGGAATAAAAACAGACCTGAAGATCAATGGAATAGATTAGAAGATACAGCCACAACTACAAACATGCTCAGCCACCTCATGTTTGACAAGGAGGCCAAACATGTACACTGGAAGAAAGATAGCCTCTGTAATAAGTGGTGCTGGAAAAACTGGCTTTCCATATGCCATAAATTAAAACTAGATCCATGTCTATCACCATGCACTAAAATAAAGTCAAAATGAATCAAAGATCTGAATATTAAAATCGAGACACTAAATCTGCTGGAAGACAAAGTAGTTAAAAATCTTGATGACCTAGGGGTAGACAGGGAGTTCATGAACAAAAATAAAGCTGCACGGGAATCCCAGAATCAACAACTGGGATCTCATTTTATTAAAAACTTTTTGTATGTGAAAGGAAATCTCCAACAGAGTGAAAAAGAACCATGAATTGGGAAAATATCTTACCCAACTATCCCTTAGACAAAGGACTTCTATCTAAAACATATAAATAATTTAAAAAATCAGGCCCCCAAAACTCAAAGACCCAATCCAAAAGTGGGCATCTGAGATGAATACACACTTCTTAGATAAAGAAATACAAATGGCAAATAAATACGTGAAAAAATGTTCAGCATCAATGGTCATTTGGGAAATGCAAATTAAAACAACACTGAGATTCCATCTCACCCCAGAAAGAATGGCCAAGCACAAGAAATCAACCAATAACAAATGCTGGAGGGATTGTGGGGAGAAAGGAACTCTTCACTGTTGGTGTGAGTGTAGACTGGTGCAACCACTGTGGAAATCAGTGTGGCGATTCCTTATGAAGCTGGGATTAGAGATTCCATTTGACCCAGCTGTCCCACTTCTGGGCGTTTTTCCAGAAGAATTGAAAGCATCATACCACAGTGATATATGTGTGCCCATGTTTATAGCTGTGCAATTTGTAATAAACAGATCTTGGAAACAACCCAAGTGCCCATCAATCAAGGAATGGTTAAAAATGATGTGATATTTTATACAATAGAGTACTACTCATCTATAAAGAAAGATTGCATCTAGACTTTTATAAGTAAATGGATATGACTTGAGACCATAGTCATAAGTGAAATAAATCAAACTCACATGTATAAATATGTATTGTCTCTCTAGTGTAAGAAACTTAAAAAGTATATACAATCCAAAATCTACAATAAATGCTGTGTAAGGGTAAGAAACTGCTCAAAGAGGAAAAGTAACTGAGATAGGGGAAAGGAGGAAAGAAGGAAGGGAAAAGTAAAAAGACATAAATTTGTATGTATATATATATACACACACACATACACAAGATAGCTAAAATGACTATAATACTAAATGTATTAGTTATTGGAAAGGAACAGTTGATACTCAAATGATTAGATCAATTTTACATGTCTACATCTGTTAATCAAAGCAACCCTTTTGAAGTTAACAGTATGCAACATTACAACCTTGTCAAATTCCTGTTATCTTGCTTTGTAAACCTATACTGTTATTGTATTGGATTTGTTGTTGTTGTTGTTTGTCTCTTTTGCTTTTTGTTTTTATTTTCTGTGTCTTTTTTCTCTTAAATAAATAAAAAAATAAAATCATCCATTCTGCAAAGATTTTTTGATCCCTTACTGTACAGCAAGACCTACAGTGATGGATAAGACCATGCTCCCTGCCTCTGTAAAGATGCTTGCCATGCGTGACAGCAGACAAACAAGTAGGTTTATAAGCTTCTATAAAATGGGGACACAGCTAAGAGTGGTGGTGGGGTGTTACTGCGGGGATCAAGTTGGCTGTTTTCCAAGAGATTCCAGCAGGGGACATAGCTTATGTACTAAAGTCTCCTCATAAGTTCAGACCCCTGATATGCAGCACAGCCATCCTGAGAACAGCTGACTCCATTAATTACGGTCTAACATTCTGATGCTTAGATGAAAATGCTAATTCATGAATTACTATCTGGTGAACTCTAACGGTGCTGGAAACTGGAACACACATGATGGCTCAATCAGCACATCTCTTCCTGCAGGGAGTGAGCAGGATGGAGCCGAATCATGATGGGAACCTTGCTGGGTGAACCTGGAACCCATCTGCCAAGGGTGTGAATTACACCTGACTGCCTGCTCATTGGTGTTGGCCACTAAGCAAGGTGGAATGGATCTGTGGAACGAAGCTTGTCCTTTCCTGGAAAGTACTTAGTTCTCAGTATACCCAGGGATGATTTTCTCTCTCTCTCTTTTTTCACAGATCTATCAGGTTACTGTTTGCATGAGGACACAAAGATGATGAACTTCTTCTAAAGGGATTCAGACTCCCCTACCTCAACCAGACCCCCAGCTGCTCAAGACTCCAGACCCTTGGCGAAGGGAGATTTGATTGGGTGGCACTGTCACTGTTGAGAGACAGGTGCCCGCCATGTGTCTGAAAGTGATTTAACTGCAGGAGGTGGAAGAATCACATGAGGGCCCCAAGGATCTCTAGAGGGTCAAAGACAGAGATCACTTTGCCTCCCTCTTTAGTAACATCTCAGATCACCCACTGGGCCCCTGCTCCCCAGAGTCACCTTCCCTGAAGAACCTGGCAGTCATTAGTCCGGAAACCAAGTCCCAAAGCTGTTGGTGAAAGAGGTTAAGAGGGAATCTTCCTCCTCTGCCGAGCGGCCCGGGATGGTGCTCATGCTTCCCGCTCAGTGAGCCAGGCAGGTCCGGCGAGGGTGGGTTATGGGCTGCACACATGTGGGCCTGGGGGTGGTTCATAGAAACTGGACATGGCCTATATCTCTTCTGTTTCAAGACACCAGTGCAGCAGAGGGAAAGGATAAGGTTATTAACCCTACAGTCACAAGGCCCAAGGCAACCTCCCAGCTACTTCTCCTTGATTGCATGGTCACATAATAACCTATGCTGAGGGCCTAAGGGAGGCTACCACAGTGACGGTCTTGGAAGCGATGCCAACTTTTCCTTAGCAAAGAGAGTTCTCTGTTGGCGGGCTCTTGACTAAGGGTAGGAGCGATGACCCTCATGAGGCACCCAAGGCCCTCTCAGGCCTCATTCATCTTCTCTCATCTCCAGAGAGCACATGGCTACCCAGCTCATCTGTTTCACAGCCCCATGTGGCTTCCAGGGCCCTTGGAGTCAAAAGTGCACCCCAATGCTACAACGTGGGCGGGTGCTCATGGCCCGTGCTGAATGCATGGACCAGTCCCTGATGACCGCTGACTTTAGTGCTATACAGGGTCACACGGAGGGATGTGCATAGAGTATTTAGCAGTTATGAGGCACCATTACACTCTTGTGTAAAGTCTAGTTCACCAGGTTTTCAAACCTAGAAGCTGAATGTCAGAAAGGTTATGTAATGATCCAAGGTCGTACCGCTACGAAGTAGCACAGTCAGACCTCAAGCCCAGAGTGTCTGACTCTGGGTTCAGTGTTTTTCCTCCAACCCAAGCTCCCCCGGGCTCATTTGGACCTTTATTCTCCCACACCTTTCCTACCACTGACCAGACCTCTCAAGACCCGGTTCCCAGGGGCCCTGGAGGGGGGCCACCGAGATCTGCTGCTCCTGACTGCTCCCTGGTAATGGAGGGAAGGCCTGGTTTTGTGGTTTGTCCTGGGCACCAAAGCTGCCCCCAGCATTGGCACGAGGGAAGCTTTGAGCACTGTGGGGAGGTGGGGGCAGGTCACAGGGCAGACTTTTCACTGCAGCTAACGTGGCTGAAGGGACATTACCTTCAAGGTCACTGGACTGGCCAGAGTGTTTTTTCTTTGTCATTGCAGGTGCTGGCAATTTCCAGAGTCAGGGCTTGTGTGCTGGCGTTAAGGAACTGCCCGTATGACTCTGTGTGCCTGGGCAGACCTGCTTGCACCTTCTCTAGCCATCTGCCTACCCATTCACTGGGCACATGGAGTGACCAGCCAGGACTGTGTAAACTTTTTCGTCTTGACTTCTGATTTTATGGGCACATGTGTGAGACAGCTGAGAATCTGGAACGAAGTGTCTGAGATGCAGAAGTGAAAAAAATCCAGAAGAAAACCCGCAGGCCAGTGCTGCTGCAATGCGGAGTGAAGATTTGGGAGCCCTTTTTGTACCTTTCTGTACGTCCACAGTGGAGTTTTCTGGCCCTATGGCAAGCCAGCTCCCCAATCCTGGGCCTCTTCCTTAAACAGAGGATGTGTAGAGGGCCCTGCTGAGGTCCAGCTGAGAGGTGGCCCTGCTCGAGCCCCTGAAAATTGTCAGCGAAGGTCATGAACAGACTGCCTTACTCTGGCCCACCCTTAGCCTTGGGAATGGAGGCCTGGTCGCTGCTCATGTGGCGGAGGCCTCTCAGCTCTGCCCACTGCTGTGGGTCTCAGTGCTGGCAAGGCCACCCTGGTCAGTCGTCAGCGAGCAGAAACCTGAACAGAGAGCGGCACAGTGCTGTCAGCCCTCTGTGTCCGTGAACCCTGCACCCAGAGTCTGCACCCATGAATCTATCTTAGTTACTTTTCTGGTTGTTGAGACAAAATACCTGATACCCAAAGGTGAAGGAGGACGTGTTTATTTAACTGGCAGTTTGCAGAGGTTTTAGCTTATAGTCAGCTGGCTCCAAGGCAGGGTGGCACGGTACAGGGGCACTGCAGAGGAGAAACAGTTCATGCAGCAAAGCAGCAAAGTAGCAAGCAGCAGATGACAAGTGGCAACAGCAGCCCTCTTTCTGTCCCTTATCTTCTAGCCAAGCTACCTGTCCTCACACCAGGGAGGACCTTCCCATTATCCACACCCAGAACTGTGCCAGACCAACCAGTGGACTAATTCAATAACCACGCACCCTTGATCGCAGCATCACACACCTAATCCCAGCCTCATACACTCCAGATCCAGCCACCTCTGAAAAGCTTCACCTAAGACTGCGTAAGGCTTTGGGGGGACATCAAGCCACAAGACACAACACTAACGAACTGCAGATTGAATTATTTTAAAAAATCACATTTATGCTGAACATGTACTGATGTTTCTTGTCAACAATCTCTGAACAGTGTAGTATAAAAACTATTTACATAGTTCTTACATTGTGTTTGGTATTCCAAGTCATCTAGAGATGACTTAAAGTGTATGGGAGGGTAGGTATAAATTTCATGCAGCTGTTGAACCATCTTGCATAAGGGACTTGAGCAACTTGGATTTTCATCTCTGAGGGTTCCTAGAACCAGTCCTTAGTGGACATGAAGAAACAACAGTATAAAGGGCCCTTGCGTGTCACAGCAGTCCCCACGGAAGACATAGTGTGCTTTGTGGATACAGCAATACTGGGGCGACAGTGGAAGAAAAAAGAACTAAATGCAAGATGCCCCATGGCAGTGGGCAACTGATGCCTGGGTCTTGAACACCTGTGAGACACCAGCCGGCGACCTTGGAAATTTTCTTTGGTGGTGGCTCTTTGCAGGGAGGCAGAAATCTGGTTTTACAAGGCTTCCCGTCCCCTTCCCTCCCCTCCCCTCCCCTCCTCCCCCTTCCTCCTTTCCTTCCTTCCTCCCTCCCTTCCTTCCTTCTTCGGATTTGCATCACTCTTCGCAGCAATGAAGCTCCAGAAACTTTGCAAGACACAATCTTGGAGGAAGAACTCTTCTAGGATTAGCAAATAAGCCATGCAAGTGCAGGCTGAGGGGTGTATGGATTATTTAGCATTCATAAATAAAGAAAAATAAATCAGAAGTCACCTCTAACTTGAAATGGACACCCTGTGAGTTCTAAGGGGTGTTAGTAGGAGCATGATATCTGGAATGGAGTAGCGATGTCCCTAGGCTGGTGGAAATGAAGCCCTGGAGTGCTGGACCCTGAAGGGCGGGTGTTAAGATAACTCTAGACAGGCTACATTGTTTGGGTGGCTGTTGTGGAGGAGGAAGCACAGGGATTGTGAGTAGGCCGGAAGTAATTTCTAAATTCCCTTTCAATGTAGGGAGTTTGCGAAGCTGTGAACTTGCTTTCCGTTCTAAGAAGATGCTGCCTGGGGAGATGGTGGTGGAAGCTTTTGTGAGTACCAGTCTGTCATCTAGCTATGAAAACTACTGGAACAACCAACATCACAGAGGTCTAGCGAGAGCATGGCTAAATTCAGGATGCTTCTGGAAGGGCATGCACAGCTCCTCCAGGAGCTGATCTTGCTAAGCCTGCAGGTTCATCTCTAAAATGAAAATTTCAAAAATAACTCTCTGTCTCCTTCCCAGGCAGAAGAGGCCCAGATAAAAGAATATCATCAAGGTGCCTGTGAACCACAGGATGGAAAACAGGCCACCATGTCCACCTAGGGATCTCACCATCAGGTCCGCTGGCTGTACTTCTGATGAGAAACTCTAGCACAGGGCAGCCCCCTTAGCAGGGAAGTTAGTGGAGGAACTAAACAAAGAGCCTGGGAATCCCGACTCTATTCTCTCTTGACCTCTAGCCATGCGAAAGTTTTCCTGCTACGGCAGACCTTTGAGGACCCGCAGGGCTAACAGCTCATGGAAAACCCAGAAAATGGCCATTATGCACAGTCTGCATAAAAAGAAAAGCCTGCAGTGATGTTTGATTCATCTCCAAGACTGGCAACTGGAAAAGTACCGTTGCTGCTTGGTATTGGTGGAGCGCTTGGTTTGGGGGAATTGACGGGAGGCTTTATAATCTCTCCAGAATTTCTGAGAGGCAAGAACACCTCAGGGCACGGCCGAGAGAAAGCCTGCAGACAGGTGAATGAGGCCAAGCATGCAGGCTCCTGGTGCCTGCTCTCCCTTGTGCTACTCCACTTTCTGAGCCAGGCTCAATAAATACCGTGTCCTGACTGTGTGTGTGTGAGGACTGGGTGTGTAGGATGTGTTCCCACCTGTCCTAGGGGAGTTAAAATTTCCTATCTGTCAGAAATGTACTAAAGGTGTTAAACTAGGAAATACTCTCTGTAAATACGGAGTTTTGGGTACCCTGTAGAGAAACATCTCAAGAGAGAAAATTAAACGAAGAGAAATGGTAAGCATCGGTATATGGAAAGACCCGCGGCCCTGGCACTCCAGGGGTTTGTCCCTTCTTAAGAGAAAGATGACGGAGCTGTGTCGCAGGATCTCAGTGGACAAATTCTCATGACACAGCACGTTCTGTCCTCTCCTGCTCTTTTCCTGCCTCATCTATCGGTATGTGTTCTACCGGGCAAGCATTTCTTCACTTGTGCGTTCTAATTTTTCCCTCTGACCTCCAGTCTATTTCTCCACCTACTCCCCACCTTCCATGGCCATCTCTTCTAATTCTGCCTTCCTGTGGTGCCCGATCTGCACATGACCTCTGAGAAGCTTCCTGAATTTTTCCAGAAAGAAGCTTCATCTTCTTCTGTAGCATTTCCTATGTATTTATGCTTTATCAGGTGTGTGGCTGTCTTCTCCTCTACAAAATACCAAACTCTTGAAAGGCAAGAACCATGTTTCATTCATCTTTGTAGCTTGTGAAGTGGTTAGGTTGATGCCTTTTACTTAGCAAAGCCCTCAACAAGCTTTAGACTGGAATCATCAGACTCCTTTCTTCATTCAATCCTATCCCTTTTTTTTTTCTTTTTTTTCAGTGCTGGAGATTGAACCCAGGGCCTTGCACATGCTAGGCAAGAGGTCTACCACTGAGCTACTGTCACAGACTTCTATCCCTTCTGAAAAAAGTCTCCTGACCATTTCTCGCCGAGTGATATGCTTTCATCCTCAGTGGCAGTTACTATTTCGGAAGGAAAACATTTCATTTTTTACATGTGCTTTCTGAAGACTTCTAGAACTGTGAATTGTGTATAATAACAATGTTCTTTCCTTCTCATCACATCGATGGATTTTCTAACTTAGTCCATACATTCAGATCTTACTGTCACTATTTTACTAGATCCTGGCTTTTAAGCAAATCAAACCTCAAAGAGGAAAGGATCTATTCCTGCAGAGTCCCTCAGCCTGGTCCCATTTAGGAGCTGGGAGGCCTGTGGGGGGATGTGCTTTGTTTGTGGTGCAATCTCCATGGTTCTCCCTCCTAAAGCAGAGAAGGGGCCCTCACCAGAGGCTCACTGTCTAGAGAGGCCTGGGCTCACTTATGTCTAGAAGGTTAGGAGAAGTAAAGATTTTGACTCAGTCTCGCGTGTCTGGGTAGCTTGTTTAGCAAAATGCATGAGACTGTGGTGACGAAAAGTCACCTATCAATAAGTCTAATGATGCAAACAAGCTGATTCTTCCTGTCTGGCTGCCAGACACACATGGGCCTCCATGGATATTTTCTGTGTCACTCAATAAAACTCTTTCCCTCAGAGACAGAGGTAAGGAGAGGAAAACATTTTCCACTAGAAAAAAATGAAATCAAATCGCAGCCATGTGGTCCAATGCTGAGCACCAGCCCTGTCTCTGAGAAACGGCTCTACCTCCAGGCACATGTTTAGTCAGCAAGGCCATGTGGCAGAAAATGGGGTGAGATGCCCAAAGATTGGGGGTGATGACAGAAGCCCTGGGAAACTTATCCACCTTTTGTTTCACCCAAGGTGTGGTGTGTGGTGGGTAAAAATGCCCCAAAGTTACTGAGGCTGATTTAGGGTCTGTTTCATATGGACATGACAGCCACCATTTCCAGGGCCCTGGGAGCTGTGGTTCAGAAGAGGTCAGGTCCTCCTTTTATGGCAGAGAGCCACTGTCTTTGAACTTGTGCCATCTTGCTTGATTTCATTCTAAATTCCTCAAAAACAAAAAGGAACTGTGCCTTTAAAATATATTTTATTTTTTCAGTAATATACATAGAGTTTAAAGTGCTCTCATTTGGAGTACCGGTATGGCAGTCTTGTCTCTTCATCACCCCCATATGGCCATATAAATAAATATGTGTTAGATGAATACTATATGGCTGTATTATTGACTCACTCGGTATTATTCCCAGTTGAATCAAGTTAGTGCATTATAAATGTGTTTCCTTTCCTTGTATGTGTTTGAATTTAGTGGAGTTAACAATGTTTTCATTTCCTTACATACCTGGGTCTCGGTACAGCTACCACTGATTCATCCAGGAACTCTTCGGAACCGTGAAACGCCTTTTAACATAATTATGGGCAACTTGTTTGCTTCCAACTTCCCTGAGAGCTGCCCATTCCTCTCACTGGCTGTTCTCAGACTAGCTGGGCAGATGTCCTGGGCAGCAGTCCTCTTCCGTCGTGGAGGCTGGCCTTACTGCTTCTCACTTGTGCTGGGGCCTCTGTATCTGGGATATCTTGTATCCCACTTTCTGGGTTTCTTTTCTCTTTTTGGTGGGCATGTCTTCCAGGAATACCCAAGGGAATGTCCCGGGAGAAGAAAACTTACAGATCTGAAATCACTTTAATCTACCTATGCTTTTAATTGAGGGTTTGGACTATGTTTAGAATCGCTTTCCTCCAACATTTCAATTTAGAATCGATACACTGTTTTTGGTAATGGGTTGGGCATTCAAGTGGCCTTGAGGTTTGTAATTGTTGCTGTTGGTTCTGTGCAGTATATATCTTTTGCTGTATCGCCATTGTTTTGGAATTTCAAAAAAAAATTACCTTGATGTGGGTATTTCACAGTTTTTGTTGTTGCTGTTCTGGGTTCTTTGTAGATCCTTTCAGTTTGGAGCTCATGGACTTTAATTCTGCAAATTGCCAAATATCTCCCCTTCATTTCATTATGGAACTTGGTAGTGTGATCTGTGTCCTCCAAGAAGCAGATATCAGGACAGGATGAAAAGCAGGAGACTTTTGTTAAGGTGTTGACTATGGGAGAATATGGAGAGGGAATGGAAGGATGAGGGTGGGACACAAGCCTGAGACATGTGAAACGCGGAGAAGGAAAGCTGGGGTAGTCACCTCTTAAGTGGACTGCCATTTTGGAGCCAAATTTCTCTGTCAAAGACCCATCTCTTCTAGAAACTGGCCAACTTTGCTGCTTCTGTCTTCTTCAGTGATGGGAGCAGTCCATGGGTGTTCAGCCTCAGAACAGAGGCTGTGGTGGGCTTTAGTGGGTGCCGCTGAGTGTCACCCAGGTACCATCTCATGCCTGCCACATTTTATCATCTTGCTGATGTTGACTCCCCTACATTGATTCTATCCTTTCCTTTTCCTCCTAACGTTGCTCTTTACAAAAGGATACTGGGGATTTTTCTAAGCGTTGTTTTACAATTATTTTTTGCACTCTAATAATTTAAATTTCCAAGTGTTTTTTGCTTTCATTCTTGGATTCTCTTTTTCTCTTCTTGTTTCATGTCCACTGTTATAGTGTGGTCGGTCGGATGGCCCCCACTAAAGCTTCATGTAATCATGGATGGGGCTGAGTCTGGTGTTTGTGATTGGTTTGTTGTCTAGTTCTGGGATTGGCGATGTGAGTGTGGCACCCACCCAGGGTTGGAACCAATATACAGAGTAAGGGCAAGAGGAAGGCTTGTTTTCTCTCTCTTGCTGGTTCGTGTCTTGCTGCGTGGTGGCCATGAATGGCTGCCCCACCATGCTTCCCTGCCTTGGAGCCGGCTGAATATGGACTGAAACTTCCAAGAACTGTCAGAAATATACCCTTCCTTCCCTAATTTTGGGTGTCAGGTATTTATCTGAGCAAGGAGTAAAAAGTAGCAGAGACCACCACCATATCATATCTTCTCTTTGTAGAAGTTTGGGTTTTATAAATTTATTTTGTTCCCTGTTTTATTTGTTTGATCCTACTTTATCTCTGCTTACTTATATATGTTTGAGTAGATTCTTCTCTTTCCCATAGAGTCTTTCCTCAAATGTTTGATGACCCTCAGCCAGCTCACTGGAAGCAGTGAGAGTGAGGCTGTTTTGATCCTGTGGAGTGTCAGAACCAGGAGGTCTCTCCTCTCAGCTCACTGAGCTTTACTGAAGAGGACTTGGCCCTTTTCCTGCATGGCAGTGATCAGGCACCAGAGAGCTGAGTAGAGGATGGGGGCTGTGGCCTCCCATTTAAGAGGACCATTATTTCGCTCGACCTCCTGTACTCTCCAGTACGTGCTGTTCCCCTTGCCTTAGCTATGTTTAAAAAGCCAAAATTCATACTCTTGCTGGCAAACCTCAGACCCTGTGCTGGGGAACCAGTTTCTTGGAAGGACTTCCAGCCAGTTTTCCTGTCTTCCTGATGTGCTGTCCCCCTCTCTTTTGAGAGCTTGCCCCTTCCCCTTTGCCAGCTTATTCCTCCCCGGCCTCGGATTCAGCTTTTCTCTCTTCATCCATTTTTCAGCTTCCTAAATTTTCAGAAAATACTTTGGTCGTTGTTATTTCTTCTCATCTTTGTGACTTTTTACCTTATGGTTTTCCTTCCATCTTTGTTGAAAAGCAAAACCAAACATTTATTTCACCATGTTAGTATATGCTATATTATTATACTATACTATATAATTTTTTTTGACTATGCAGTTGAGGCTGAGTTTGAGCTTACTATATAGCACAGGTTGACCTTGAACTCACAGCAATCCTCTTGTCTCACCCTCCTGAGTGCTGGGAGTATAAATGTGCCCCACCATGCCCATGCCTGGTGTACCACTGTATTATCCTCTTAAGAAGTTTTCAAATGTCTTCCTTTACCCCTAAAATGATGAGCTCAAGGATTTGCACAGACTATGTATGACACCACAAAGTCTAAAGTTTAATCTGCTTTTTTACTAACTGGAGCAGAGACAGGAAGCAGACTCAAACCCTTGTTCTGGGACATTCTATCCACTTTGTAGATAATTGCATTCATGAAGCAATGGTTGATGCCTGCTCATCAGCTCTAAGCCTGAATTTGCACACCAGCTTGATGGCATACTGAAGTCACCAGAAACAAGTTATTTTTTTTTTCACCTTTCTGTTTGTAGATTGATTAAAATCCTGCATATCCCAGAGGTCCTGAAGTGAGCACTAATGCTGTGCGCTGAGTCCTGGCAGAGAGCAGGAGCTCACTGCCTCTGAGTTCCTCCATTTCCTCCTGACCAGGAGAACTTGCCTTGGTAGATTTTCGTGGGCTGGTTGCTCTTGCCTGGGCCATCCAAGTGCACCTCCTACTCCTGTTGCCCAGAATTTGGTCCTAATTTGCAAGTCCTGCCTGTTTTCCCTGTCATCTCTTCCTGTACCTGCTCCAGGGTTCTCGACCCTCTGAACCTGTCCTACTCTATCCTTCTCTGTGAGAATAGGAATATCCTCCTTCCTCTACATCAGACTAGCACCTCTGGATGTGTTTGGCTTACGCAAATGGCTCTTCTTGGACTATTTGTCATGGATAGGAAAATAATTTAAAATGTTCCAAATTTCTTTAAGAAAAAAACCACTCTTTTGACTTTGATGTTTGCTCAGACATGGAGGGGGTCGGTATGGTAATTCATGTAAATACTCTCACTACGGGCAGTGCCAGTGCGGCTCGGCAGCACTGGGGGACCAGGACAGAGCAGGAGGTGGAGAACCTTCTCTGTATGGGTGAGGACCAAGGCTTTGTGTCTGACCATCGAGGGACTAAAACAGCAAATGTGTTCTTCATAAAGACAGTGTGTTGCAGAATAGACCAAAAAATGGCTATGCTGGTTTTATGGAAGCTACAGTGTTCCATCAGGTCAAACGTCTTCATTTCCTCATTATCACCAAGTTTTGTGGAACTGAAAGACTGCGTCAGCCCTTCCCTCCCCTGTTGCTTAGCAGCAGCCTATTTCTCATTCCCAGCAGATGCAAGGAGTCCAGTTTTGAAAGTGGGAAAAAAAGGGGTCAGGGACAATGGCGAGATCCCTACCTGGTTGGCATAGTAACAAGACATTTTAGTGTCATTGTGTTAAGAGGTACCTGCCTTGCAAATGTATGAGATAGTGATAATCACATTTACTTTCCTCATTTGGGGTTTATTCTGTGCTCTCTGTGAGAGGTAATGTTTACCTGTGAGCAGACACAGCATCTTCTTCCTGGGGCCGCTACTCTGGACACTGGGTAGTGAAATTCCTTTCCCAAGATATCCTGTGGGACTGCAGTGCCTCTTCTGCCAAACTCAGACAGTTCCATCTTTTGCAAACATTCCAGTGTGCTAGTCCACGTTTCCAAAGATGCAGACACCAAGATAGAATCAAAAGTGCAAAGATCTTATTAGGGGAAATGCCCAGGTGAGAGAAAACTGGGAGGAAGCCAGGAGATAGACCTTGAGTGAAAGAGAGGAGGATAATTTGGAGGGAGTGTCTTAGGCAGCCATGGAGTCCCTGGATGGCTCTATGTGGCTATGCAGGAGCTCTCCAGCAAGGTCACCCTCAGAGGATCCCACTTTTCCCTGAGCAGCCTCCTTAGCTTCTGCATTCAGTCAGCTCAGAGTGCAGCAGCCAGGTGAGTGTGGAGATCTGCAGGGTGCATACCTGTGATTCCAAGGCCAGAACCTGCAGTGGACTGCTTGGAGTTAAGGGGCTGAATCTGGGGGTTGTGAGTACCCCACATAGTAGTACTGGGGGACCTGGAAAGGTGAGTAGAGAGCCTCACAGAAGTAGGTTGAGAAAGGAGGAAATTCTCGCAAAAGGAATGGTCCTGGAGACAAGGGAAAAATGGGTGGTGTTGCCGAGGAGACCTTGGAGGCACGTGGAAGTTTATACTTAGCATGAGCTTTGAACCTCTTCTGCTTCTTTCCCTCCCCTTGTGGAATTGCTATTCCATGGTGAAGATCTCTTGCAATCAAATTTCACATGGGAAATGCTACCATAAACAGTTTACTTACATCTCTGATTCATTCTGCTTGTGCTGCTAAGATAGAGTATGTGAGGGATGGGTTATTCATAAATAACAGAAATTTATTTCTCACAATTCAAGAAGCTGAATAGTCCAAGATCAAGGCAATGTAGAATTGATGTTTGGTTGTCTAGTGAGTGCCTGGTCTCTCCCTCAAAGATGGAACCATGATGTACTGGCTTTACGTGGAAGGACGCAATAGTGCAAAAGCAAGATGAAGCTGTGTCCTCACAGGAGACAATGAAACTCCTCCATCCAGCCTTTTCACAAGACTCTAACATCATCTGTGCGGGCTTTGCTCTCAGGACTTCCTCACCTTGTACAAGTCTCACCTCTTAAACTATCACAAAACCATAGCAACCTACTATGTTCTGTTCTGTTTCTCCATGACACTCGGCTCTACTTCTAAGTGTTTGAAATTAGAATCTCCTTTTCCCACTTACTTTTGCATCAATTTTCATGTTGCCCACTCTGCAAACACGGTGGCATCAGAGTCCCTGGCTTGTGGTCTCCACGTTACACAGTTGATGGAGCAAGTTTTCAGCTCTGGTCTGTCTGCGGCACAGTCTGTGTTAGAAAGCTCTCCACTGTGTTTTCGCCAGAGCAACAAATGAAAGGCCAAAGGAAAGACAGGTCAGTTTGACCTTCTAGGGCTACTGGGTGAGTTGCCAAGCAGGTGAAGCTTTGAAGGGGTTCTTTGCGGACCCCCAGCTCCTCACCTCGGAGCACCTCGCCTCAGCGTCATGCATTTGACTCCGGCACCATCACGCAAACACACTGGCCTTCCGGTTCCAAGTCATGGCTCTCCATAAACAGTCTTTCTTAATTAGCCTTGGCAGCTCAACACCTTTGGTGTATCTAGCCCATTTAACTACCACGCCTACTCTTGTTGGATCCGGTTATAAAGTAAACTATGTTCTTTGAGAGCTGTTGCATACAGATGAGTCGGCAGCTGGTCTGAACTGACCCATAGACATAAAAACCAACAAGGTCCCAAGTAATTTTACTGGGGTTACCCAAAGCCTTGGATAAAGGCAAAAGGACTTGAACACATCAAGGACCTGGCTGCTTCCTTGGGGACCAAGAAGATGAGTTTTTGTCTCCACATTTGCTCTGACAATCCACGAGGTAAGGGGAGAAATGTCTCATTGTTTCTGCAGAAAAAAAAGTATTTAATTCTTGTGAAAACTTAGCCCTCTTTCCCCATTTCAAATCTAGACAGACTTGTCCATCCACTCCCAGCAGACAAAAGTGCGGTTTTAATTCACGCACAGGGTGCTTTTGATCTGCTGGTTACACATGGATTGCTAGCTGGGAGCTTTATCCTGCCTTCCTGGGGCCATTTCACAGCTCTGGAGCTGGGAGGAAGTTGAATCTTTGGTTGTGATGTTCTTAGTTTCACAGCCTCCTCCCGGCTGGAGAAATGTATGTAGCGCATGTATGGGGGATGGTATTCTTTCAGTTGGTGCAAGACATCAGTGGAACCAGCATCAGTTGAGCCATCCTCGGTAGCATAGAGGGTAAAGGTGTTGGTGAGGTCTGTCATGGAAAGAGCTTATCTGGAACAGGAAAGTTAGCAAGACATTTTGCTCACTTCTCAGTGTCTTCAATTAATTTCCTGACATAGCACTGTATGGAATTGTGCACCACTTTGAGTGAGTTCACCTGGAATTTTCAATATTTGTTGAGCTCCAGAACTATTACTCTGACAAATGCTCTACAAAGGTGATGCCAACTCTTTCCCTATGCTCAGACATGCATGGGGCTCCTTCTCCATGCAGCCCCATCTCACAGGTTCTGGGAGAGTTGCTCACAAGAAGTTGTTCATTTGCAGTTGCCAACTGTTAGAGAAAGTGGGATTTCCCTCATTTTAGCTGGGTATAGAAAACGGAGCATTTTTGTGTTGGAGGAGCTGCCCAGTGCCTGTGAATCCTTTCAACCTTGGGCTTGACTTGTGCTGTCTTCCTCTGGACTGATGTGTGTAAATGTACATTGTCTAAGTCCACTTCTGCTTCTAACAACAATGGGATAAGGGTATCTGGGTAAGTATGGGCCATCAGCAAAGTTTTCTTTTTCTCTTTTCTTTTTTTTTTCTTTTCTTTCTTGCTTTGTGTCTTTCTTTCTTTCTTTTTTGGTCTTTTCTTTGAATTTCCTTCTGCATAAGGAAGTACATGAAATTAATTTAGGTACAAGACTGAACTTACAAAGAAGCAGAGTGTGCAGATTGCCCATGAAGAATTTGTGCTGTTGGTGGCTTTTGATGTGCTCTGATTTTAAACATTTTAATATAAGATGCTCGGAATGGTCAAACATGTTCTGCTCTGGAGAGGCGAGACTCAAACTCTCCCATGCATGTCTCTTTTCTTTTCTTAGTGAGGCATTTTTCGGTACTTGGTTACAAATCTACCCTAGACCTTTTCACAGCTCAGCGATTTTACCAGGATTCAGCTGTGACTCACACACTTGGCCTCTTTCTTACCCTGTGGCTTCCATAGATTGAAGGCTTCCTAATTCCATCTCTTACGGCTCTCTCTGTAACTGCTTATACGTCTCAGCAGTTTGATTCTATGTTGAGTTCACATTTAATTCCCCTTTACAATTTAAGATGTTATTGATTCCTGTTGTTCTTTATTCTTACCTGTTTCATTAATACTAATATTATGCATACAGCTTTTTTCTTCATTTGCCTTTCAAAAGGCTATAATGAACAAAATTGCAATGTTCTGGGAAGTAAGCTGGTCCCTGGTAAACTACTGAATGAGTTGGCAATTGTCTATAATTGCAAGCTGTGCTTTGCGGTGGTGCCCTGGCAAGGATAGTCCGGAGAGTATCACACAGGAGAGATGCTATGCTGATCAGAGACTGCTGCACAGCAGTGTGGCCATGGTACAATCGTTAAGTGCATGGGGCCATACACTGTACAGAGGGCTTCATGATAGCATAGTCGTAAAATTCCTAAAAAGCCAGCGTGGTACCTGGTGAGGGCAGGAGGAAGAAAACTCCAGAACAAGGGAATATCATGACAGCAATGTATAGGCATGCGGGAGAGCATGGCATGTACAGGGAATATCCAGTCTGTACAGCTGAGGGTGGCAAAGGCGATAAGGGGAGAAGGTGTGTGAGACAAGAGTGGCCGTAGAAGGTGGCAAAGAAGGGCCCTGTCTGTGATGCTGCAGAGCTTGGCAGGGTCTGGAAGGCAGTGAAAAGCTGTGATGAGATCCCTGTTACACTGAAGAAAGGTTGCTTTGCCCACGCAAGGTGGGTGGAGTGGGGTTAAGATCATTGCCACGGAAGCGGGTAGGAGATCGCTAAGAGGAAGAAGGCTCAAGATTCAGCTGCTGACTGTCTGTGGAAGGAGACAGGTAGGATGGAAAGGAGCCAAGATCCCCAAAGTCTACATGATGGGTATACTTTGATAGCAAACAGTGTTTTTTTTATCTTTAATCCAGCCTCAAAGAAATGAGGTACTGGACCCTAAGAGTTAGAGGAGTGAGAGCTGTGGAGGGGAGAGAACCTCATTCTCCTTTCTTCACCACTGAAAAGCACATGTTTGTCAAGAAAGTGAGACTTCTGCACAGTGAAAGTGTTGCAGCCAGTGTCTCCTTTCCCCTGGGTGTTTAGGTCTCGAAAAGGCATCGTCTTGGATCTATAGGCAGTCTGGCTTACGAATCTCTGCTAAACCCTCATGGTCACCCCATAGGATAAAGTGCAAAAATGTCTTGCTCCTTATTGTGGTAGCCTAAAGTTAAGATGCTGCTAGCAATAAGGACAGTAATATAATGACTGAGTGCCAGGGGCCCTTTTAACTGTTACTGTGCTCACCATTCTTTGCCCAGTTGTACCTACTATCCGAACTGAATCTGCCAGTGGACCGAATCTTTTCTGGGGCTCATTCCTAACAGTAGCTGCCCTTCTCAGTCCTCTTGGGCAGGGAGGTAAAGAGAACCTGAGTCGATGTCTCCCGATTCCCTCATCTGGCCACCTGGAGCATGATGGTGTTGGTCAGGTGTGCTGGGCCTAGGAGCGAGGATGGTGCACCTGGGTCTGCTCTCTCAGGCCCCACACTGACCTCAGAGGCTGAGGGCACCAGGGCCTTGAGACACAGGACACCCCTTCAGCATGCCTTATTTGAGAAGCTCTGGGCCAAGTTCAGAGCCAGAACATGGCAGAACTGGGATTTAGACTAAGATTCCATCTTAGCTTTTGTAAAGCCCAAGAAGAAGAATATGCATTGTGCTGCTAGCCTATATTTCCACCGAGTGAATTACTAGCATAGGAATCATTTTGTGCAAAAGTTAACTGAAGGTAATTGGGCAGCACGATCAGTTTTAACAACTTTTGCTTTGGACACTTGTCTTCTCACTGTCCCGTATCAGCTGGGCATTTCAGAGGTGAGCAAGATGGCCAGGCTGACTGAGTGTTGAGGGAAAACAGAGAGGGTTGGTCTAACTTCATTCTAGGCCCAGCTGTGCTTCTGCCTATAAGATCACTCCCGCTCTATAGACTGGCAAAGCAAAGGGCAAGACTGTGATGATGGAGGCCAAAGCCAAGGAAAGAGAGGAGGGCTTCAGCGTTTCCAGCCTGCTCTGTCCCCTGGAACAGATGTGTCTCACGGTAGTCTCAGCACTCCCCTGAGATGGCAGATAAGTGGCTGACTTGACTATGTGCTTGAGAAACCTTCCTGAACAAAACAGAACTAGAACAAAGATCTTCATTTAAAAAAGGGATGAAGGAAAAAGGAATGTGGAAACATATGCATGGTGGAAAAGACAGTGGGAAACAAAGAGGAACCTTAAGGAAGAAGGGGCCCAAGGAGTGCTGGCGGGTGCTCGCTTTGGCAGGACGGCCCCAAGCTGTCCTTGCTAGGGTTGCCGGGAAGAATTTCCAGAGAAAGTGTCATGCATCCTTGCCATTGCCTTGCCCCGGACTCTTCGAGCAAACAGGAAAAGGGATGATGTCCTGAAATTTCTTGATGCTTTCAAAAAAAATAGCAGAAAAAAACCAAGGATTGTACAGAGGACAGTCAGCTTCAAAAGGACTGAGAATCTGAAGATGTTTTTCCCCAAGTGTTGCTTCTCGAAAACTTTTGTAGGGGCTTTGGCTGTCAAATATTAAACTTCATCCAGTGTCATTCTATTAAAAAACAGAGCTCTGAGACAACTAATTTCAAGTAGACATCGAGTTTAGCTCACCCACTGTGAGAAGGAAGAAACAGATCTCACAGGAGGGCAATGAGGTGCTCAAAGAACCCGGGAAAAATGTTAATCTGAATTGTCCCAGCAACGCTTTAGATTGATAATTTTCTCACCCAAGGAATTTTGTTATTTTGCTGAATCTGTTTCCCCAGGACACCACAGAATCATCTCGGCTTGTGAGCATCTGCCCCATGCCATGTTCTGCAGGTAGGGTGCTTGGTAAGTTTGCGTTGTGGCCAGATGCACGCGGCCCATGTATGTTTCCAAGACAAAATTCTTTTGAATACTCTGAAAGGCAAGCCAGAAGTTTCCATTCAGTTAGAATTTTCCAATGTGAATGCTTCTCCTTCTCCTCCTATTGCCCAAATGCCCACGTTTCTTGGCTTGGGTCCAGGAGTCGTATTCACTGGGGTATAGCAATGTGCCACTTTATCCTCAAGGAATCACAGTTGAAAACAGCAGGTTAATATGGTCATTGCAGAATTAGAACAACCACAGCTCTCTCAGGTGATTACCCTTAAGGGAAGTCCCATGGTTCACTGCCCTTGATTAAATTCTTGGGAGCTTTCTGGCTCTCTCCAGATCTGCCATTTGTCCTTGAAGAGCTGGACGGAGTTTGTCAACTGCAAATAACAGTTAGCTTCTCACGGGAAAAGTCTGCATGAAATTTGGTCCCTAGGAGTTTGAGTTCATTGATGAGGTATGCAGAGAAATAAGAGAGAACTTGAGTCAATTTCAGAGATAAGGCACAGGCATGGTCATAGGATCACTTTTGAGGACCGCCGGGAAGTCCATGTGGAGCTGGCTTGTGTAAAATGTGAAGACAGTTCCTGCATCACAGAAGTTTTCCATCTTATACTGTTACGGCTTGTACCTAGATCCCCCGCCTGCTCCAAAGCCCCATGTGGTCATAGGGGGGACTTTTCAGAGGTGGCTGGATATAGAGTGTGTGATGCTGGGGTCAAGGTTGTGTGATTTCTAAATTAGTCCACTGATTGGCTTGGCATCATTCTGGATAGGATTAAGAGTGTCCCACCCTGAATGTGGGTGCTACCTGTCTTAAAGGTGGGTAGCCTAGATAAAATATAAGAGATAGAAAGAGGGCTAGTGTCATTGCTTGTCACTTGTAGCCTATTGCTTGTTACCTTGCTGCCGTTTGACTTCTGCCTGCACTGCTTTGCCATGGACTTGTATAATCTGTGATGCCCCTCTGCTATGCCACCCTGCCTTGGAGCCAGCCAGCTATGAACTGACGCCTCTACAGACTGTGAGCTACAGTAAACCTTTCCTCCTCTAACTTTGGGTGTTGGGTATTGTGTCTCAGCAATGAGGAAAGTAACTAAGACACAGAGAGAGCACAGGTGTGATGGTAGGCACCAGAGCTATCATGTCGCCCATCAGAAGACTGACCAAGTGTACTCTAATTGACTTGGCCCAGAAACCCAGTCTGTTTCCAGGGCAGCCCCAGTGGGATGGGGTGATGGAGGAGAGAAGACTTATCTTCTCTCTTGGCTATTCTGTTTCTTTGGTAGGAGACAAGAAGGGAATTTAGGAGAAATCCTAACCGAAAATACTCACCTAGAGCAGGTCCAGAAATCTCTTTAGAGTTTGGGACTGTCTACACTCCTTACCTTGCCCAAATCCACCAGGTATGAGAATTAAGGTTTTCCTATCCAGGCAGTGCAGGTGCACACAGCTGGCGAGAGATGGACAGTGAAGTACACTGAAGAAAGAGGGTGCTGAGAAGTGGAGAAAGGCATGCACGGAAGTTGGGTTTTATTCACCTTCTTGCTCATGCATATCTTCCTTTGGCAGAGTGTATCACAGCTCTGGTGGTGTTGGCAGACGTGAATTTCCACAGACAAGTGGCTTCCTAAGTACAGATGCTCCTCTGCTTATGATGGGGTTATGTCTTGATCAACCTGCCAGAGGTTGAAAGTGCATTTAATACAGCTAATCCACTGGATATCTCAGCAGCGCTCTTCACTGTAGTGCATGAATTGTTCCCCTTGTGATTTTCAGCTGGTTGTCGCTTCCCAGCCTCAGGAGAGAGTGTTCTACTGTGTGTTAGTCACCCAGGGAAAGATCAAAACTTGGAGTTCCCTGAGCAAGCATCACTTTTGCACTGAGCATCATAAAATTGAAAAACCCTAAGTGGGACCCTAGTAAGTTGGGGATGGTCTGTATCAGTGGTGACGATGGAAGAGGTGTTCAGGAAGGAAGGGGCCCATCGAGGTAGGACCGCAGCAACATGAGTGCAGCATCCCCCACTCGGAGCATGGAGTGGACAGATTCCTTCCTGTAAGGCTGACTCTGGCGGCCATGACGAGAAGCAGAAATGGGTCCTCACTGTGAGTTGGAACAGCTTTCTTTTTAAAAATTTTATTGACATGTGTTTGCAGTAAGTCATGGTCACAGTCATTGTGGGGAGTTGGTACATGTATGTAGTAAACCTTAGTTTTTTCCATCCTCTTCTTGTCCCATCATTCCCCCTCCCTCTATCTTTTGGTCTCTTTCCCTTTTGCAAAAGATGTAGCTCCCCATTTCCTATTATCTGTTTTTATTTTGCTCTTTAATTATTTATATTTTGAGTTTCTTATATAGGAGAACTCATGTGCTCTTTAGGCTTGTATGCCTCATTTATTTCGTTTGACATTATAGTCTCGAGGTGCATTCATTTTCCTACAAATAACTCAAATTTACCTTTCTTTATGACAGAGTAGTACTCCCTTGTATATTAATGCCATATTTTCATTGTCTATTCTTCTATGGATGGGCCATTTCCAACATTTAGCTACTATGAAATGTACTGCTATAAGCATAAATGTTCACGTATCCCTGTGCTATGTGTCTTTAACTCTTTTCGCAAGATACCTAGAAGGGGAATAACTGGGTCAAGTGAACTTTCTAGTTTTAGTTTTTGAGGAATCTCCATATGGGTTTCCATAGTGGTTGTACTATTTTACATTCCGACCAACAATAAAGGTGGGTGGAACTGCTTGCTAATATGCATAGGAACTGTTTTCTCTTCCCTCCTGCTGATGAAATGACACTGGGTTGAAACCTTGCCTTACAGGGTTTGGGTTCGCTATCAGGTACACAGAGGTGCATTTCCTAGGGAGATGGAAATAAGCTGCTGGACACGTTCTCTTCATGGACCTAGCATCGGCAACTTTTTCTTGGCAGAGTTGTGGGAGGCCACTTTTCTACAGGCAGGGAAGGAGTTGGTGCTTTTGGAAGTCCTGTCACAAGCCCTTCAGTCTTGGTCTTGTGTTTATGCACCTAGAGTTGAGCTCCAAGTCAGCTCCTTAATCCCCAAATGTAGGTGACACCCAGGGCGGACCTGTTTCCAGTGATGTGGGGTTTAAACTTTAACCAGGGACAGTCCCTGTGGAATATTTCTCTAAATATGCCTTTTTAGGGTGCCTGAATCTACCCCATAAATGAACGTGAGACTGGTCACCAGGTTTAAATTCCTGGACTGGGAGTATAGTACAGTGGTAGAGAGGTTGGCTGGGCCTGTGAGAGGTGCTGGGTTCCATTCATAACACACACACACACACACACACACACACACACACACACACAGAGGGAGAGAGAGAGAGAGAGAGAGAGAGAGAGAGAGAGAGAGAGAGAGAGAGAGAGAGAAGAGAGAACACCCCCAGACTCTCTTGTGGCTTCCTTTATGCCCAAGGTCCTAGGGATATCCCATTGCTCAAAGCTCTTGCCTTCTCTCTGTTGGCACATCTCTCTGTTTTAAATGGCCCAGTGCATGTTTCCTCATGGTACACAGACCCTAGCTCTGCCGGGTTCCATCCTCCATCTCAGCACCCATGGGCGCTGCATTGCAAGCAGGCCTGCCCTCCCTCAGAGCACTTCACCCCAGGAAGAGCTGTAATTGAAGCTGGTGGCACTGGAGTCCCTACCTTTGCTGCTTAACCATGTGGGTGAGGAGAGCCAGGGACACCCACAGCCAGACCACATATGTAGCAAACACAGTGTGTAGGACATCGGTGACTAGAGGCCCCATGCTGAGATCCTTCTCTGGGTGAACAGGAGGCAAAACACCTGACAGAGAGATGCTAGAGCTGTCTCTGTACAGTTGACATCTCTTGACCCAGAATAAATAAAAATAACCTCCTGTGCTGTGCACAGCATGTTTTTCTTTTCATAGTATCTGGGAAGACCTGAGCTATGCGGTCCAGTCCCCACCTCTCAGGCAGAGGAATGATGGCACCAGAGCTGAGGCCGCACCATAGTCACAGGACTGTCTCGAGGAGAGGGAGTTGTGGTGCTTCTCTTTGTGGTATGCCTGGGTTTTGAAGTCACCCGGGCCCTCACTTTGCTAAGCAGCTCTGGACCAATTTTTCTTCTTTTTGCTTTCTTTGCATCCTGTGGGCCCTTTGGGGTCACCCTGCTTCCAGGCCACTTGGCCCAGCTGATTCAGGCTATAAGAACCCTCTCTGTGGTAGAGAGCTAATTGTCCATTTCCCACTTGATGACTTTTCTTCTCAGGAATTCTCAGGCATCTCTGACTTAGTAATACCAAAGAGACTTCCTGAGGACCTTCCATCATCTGGTCACTTAGGTCATTCCTACAATTAAAAACTCACTCATTTCCACAGGCATTTACAGCATTTCACACCATGGAGCCTGTGCAGTAGATAGATAGCCATTAGTTCTATTCTAAATGCTAACATAGATCAGATTCTTTGCTGGAAACATGTGTTAGTGCCCTAAGTCCTCCATCAAAAGTTTTTTTCTTATGTCTATCCCAACTCCTTGTTGCAAATCCAAGTCACCTTTATATAGCATGTTACTCATCCATCTGAATTCTCCCAAATGCTCCCTCATTTAAGATGTACAATGGCCTGGAGGGGTAGATACCATTATTATTGTCATTTGACGGATGGGATACTGAAGTTTGACTTGTGAGTGGTCCAGGATAAAGGAGGCCTCCTCCTAGAGATTGCTAGGGCTCTGTGCCATAAGAACTGCTAAAACAAGTAGGGCAGTGGCCTCGGAGATAGAAGGCTTGTGAGGGGGCAGAGTACAGGACCCCAACTGGGTGAGGGTCTTTCTCAGCTCATCTTGATATTGCTACTGTACCATCATCGACACCTGATACCTTTCTACTTACTGAAACTGTTCAAGGCTATTTATAGCTACTGTTTCTTTCTTAATCCTTATCACACTCTTATTGCCTTGTTTATTTGGTTGCTTTTTATTATCTGCCCAGTTCCCCCACCTCGCTGAGTGTCAGCCTTGCAAATGCTGTGTCCCCAGCTCTTAGAAGGCTTCCCAGCATGTGACAGGTCCCAATGGATACTTACGGCCAGGAGGAAAAGGAGGAAGAAGCCAGCAAAGAAAGCCCAAACCAGGAAGGGAAGGGAAAATAGAAGACACCGCTGTCTTTTCTCCCCCACAGTAGACTTCTGAGCTACATCCTATGGGCCAGATCTTTTGGAAATTCATGTTTGAACATGGAGTTGGAACTTGAGTTCCCACCCCAGCTTTGCTTCATATGGGCTATTTAACCTCTGAAGGGAGTGTGGCTCAGTGGTAGAGCACCATTTTAGCATGCACAAGACCCTGGGTTCAATTCCCAAATTGCAAACAACAGCGAAATTCACTACTCTACATTCCAATTTCCTTCCTAGTAGGAAAGAGATAATTCTCATATGCGTACTTCATCCAGTCACTGAGAGGACTGAATGAAATAATACCTGCAAGGTTACTATCACAGTTTCTGCTACATGATAGACATTCAACAAGAATTTGCCCCATTCCCCTGTAGTAATTTCATGGCAAGAATGTCAATTTTTCAAGCCTAATCCTGCAGAGTAAACTCAGCCTCCAGTGTGTCTTCAATTACACATGGGAGGTGGATTAGCCATCATGAGGGTCTTGCAGAGAGTATACTGCTAGCTTTCAGGTCTGTGCCAAAGAATCACATGGGAAGGGAAGCATTTTGACATGTTTCAACCAATAAGCAAACCCAGAGTGGACACTTATCAGGCCGCTGATTGTCTGAATTCTAACTTTTTTTGCTCTGTGAGTTTGGATCACTCACTTAGTTTCTCTGGTCTTTGCTTTCTTCCTCTGTGTACTGGGAATAATAGTACAATGGTTGTCTGTGTAGTACTTGGAGTACTTGTAGTAGTCAAGGAAGTAGCCGTAACAGATGTTTACCTGTGAAAAGAGCCTGGGACACTGTAAGTTCCATAAATGTTGCTTATTCTTGATCTATCCATTGTTTACAAGGAAAACTACCTGAGACTAAACTAGATTCAAGAGAATTTCCTGGAGCATTCATTATTTTCCAGTGACTTTACTACATCTTGTTTCATTTCATCTTCAAACCACTCTGAAAGGTATAACCCCTTCCAATTTTTCATTCATCCTTGGATTCACTCATTGTAACCAGAGAAACATACACCAGAAAGACATATCCTGTTCTAAGAGAAGTTAGTTGCCAGTGAAACATGGCAGTGCATAGTTGATGCGTTTAGCTGCTCTTTTCACCATCTTTCACTTTGAACCATGCACCTTTCTCGGGCGTCAAGATTTTTTTCTATGGAACTTTCTGCTTGGTTCACAGTGCGTGCTTCATGTACTCTCTTCTGGCTGTTGTCTCTTACCCTGCTTTCTGCCTCATCACCGAGGAACTTCTTGCAATCCCTTTGCTCTGTATCTCGTCCACATTTTCTTCAGTTTCTCTAAGTTTTGCACTGAGTGCAGCTGCTTTTCCACTCATTAAGATTTCTAAATGCTTGATAAATTAACAAATACTAAAAATATGTAATTTTTTGATGTGCAAATGATAAGAAACACACTTATTACATAAATTTTCAAAATGGAGTTCAAAATGCATACGGTATATGTGTCACTACATACTGTGAAAATGTAAGTTGAGCTTCAAAAGAGGAGAGGGAAAATGCCACATGTTCACCTGATGCTTGTGAATAGGCACCATCTCCTGGCCACATATGAGCCCCAGCATTCTAAATCACCGTGTGTTTTTATACCACTCCTGTATGTTTGCTTGGCTGTCAGTTGGGTGAGCAAAGTGAAGCGTGAGTTCACCTGCAACCTGGAGGAAAACAGCTTCTCTTTGTCCCTCAGTGTTCTCTAATGGCCAGGTGGTGGGATAGAGCAATGACAGGTCCCTGCACATGTGCACCCTCAGGCCGTTGACCTTCACTGACCACCACTTGTTAAAGAAAAGTTTGCAGAGTTTCTGCTATGTTTGCAGGTACTGATAACAAAATGTGCAGCTTTCCTGGAGAAAGCTTTCTAGTTGAGGAGGGACACACAATGAGTGACCATATAAAGCAACAGGTCAACAAACAAGATGATATCTGGCAGTGAGAAGAAATGGAAGGAGTTAGGACAGAATGGAATGACCAGTGATACAGGAGGTGCTGCCTTGGATCAGATGCTGAAAAGCTCTCAGAGGAGGTGACGATGGAGCTGAGTCCCAGTGCACCACAGTGCTTTGAGTCCTGAGGTGGCAACTATAGGAAGATCCAGGGCAGAGCAGCTAATAACCAAGACCAGGGTAGGACCAGCATGGCATACTTGCAGAGCAGTCAGTGGGAACCCAAAGAGCAAGGACAAATGGTATGGGGAGGAGCCAGGGTGTAGGGGTAAATTTGGGTTCCTTGGGATCTAGAGGTCATGAGAACAAGGGGCAGCTGAGAGAGGCTTAAGCAAAGCAGTAGCATGAGCTGATTGGCATGATTCATCCCTGTGGTGCTGGGACATGTACCACGAAGGGCAGACAGGTAGCAGACAGATTGATGAACAGGAGATTCTCTAGGCCAGCCAAGAAATTATAGTGGGTGACAACAAAGGAGCTGGACAGATGAGGACAGATAGGTCTTGAATGTATTCTGCAGGGACAGCAGACAAGTCGGGCCTATGGATTGGATATGGGGCTGAATCAAGCTTTCCCTTGAATGAGTGGGTAGTTGTGCTATTTACAGATTTAAAGAGTATTGAAGTGAAAGAAAACACATGAAGTGAGTTGTACTGAGTGCTAAGAAGGAAAAAAAGAGTGTACAAAGAAAATTTCTTCAGAGTATGCATTTCAACCCAAGACATTTGTACCCAGATGTGCTGCTCCATGACCATCCTATGCCCGCTCTAACTTCCTGTCCTACCGTCCTCGCTCTGTCTAGCCACTTGAACATGGAGATACACCTTTCATCCTCAGCCTGGAGACCACGGGGTCCACGCCTGGACAAGACTGTTAGAGAAAGGATGGTGACAGGCCTCAGTCAGTAGGTCCTGTGCTCTGGCTGCTCTGGTCTCAAAGGCAGTCATGTTAACCTCACAGGAAATTCGGTCGGTCTGGCACAGTGATATCACCCTGGCTTAATTTAATCTCTTCATTTTGTAGGCAGTCTTTTCTCTTTGATCCTCAGCTTTTTCCTCTCCCTTGTTAATTTGTGCTTAGCAGCCAGATAAACAAAGTCTTTACTCTCTGGGCTTTATGTATGAGAAGTTGCATGTTATAGGTCCCTATAAATCAGTCCAGAGTCTGCTGTCTTCTCCCAGATGCTTTGGGGGGAGAACCTTCTTAGGGAGTCAGGGAGGACAGAGTGAGAAAGAAGAAAGAAGATCTCCCAAGACTTGGAAAATCCTAGCAGGGGTAAATACCCTTCCCTACGATTTTTCCACAGCATACATGAGCACTCTGTCATTTGTCCTTGGGTCTGGCAGGATGCCAGCTGCCTACTGAAACCTAGAGCTGGGGATTAAAATAGTCACCAAATGCCAACTCAACCTTTAGCTATCCCCAGTCTTAATCTCTTCATTAGGGCACCTCAGCTTTGCTAAACAAGGAAGGAACATAATATTTCAGTTTTCCCTCTGCTGGATCCTCTGTTGGGCGTTCCCATGCTAAATCCTATCTCAGTATTGTGAAACAGGTATTCTTATTTCTGTTCTCATGGGAGACAACACTAAGATTCAGAGAAGCAGTTTAGTCAGTTAACAAGTTCTGGAATTTGTGATGTGATCTATACCACCTGACCCTATTCACAACTGTTGGTCTGTGTTGTACCACCTTTGCTTTGCCAATCTCGTTTTCTGCCCTTTGTAAGGATGTTTTTGGTTCAGTGCTGATCAAAGTGCCAGGGCCTGTGCCAGCCCAGCTGGCAGTCTCCTCACAATTCCTGGAGGTCACCTTTCTATCCTGTCTTCTCAGGATCCTTGGCAAGGCAGGGCACACCAAGGTTCAAATGATGTTGAAAAACACCAGGCGCTGAAAATGAGTACAGTTATTGGAAGTGTGGAAGACAGAGAAATGATTCAGGAAACAGCAGTGTGTGCTGGAGGGTATCCAACTTAGGTCTGGGGAGAACAGCCAGGTAGACATGTCAAGAAAAGGAGGGGAAGGGAGGGAAGGGGAGGAAGGAACTTGAAATGAGCTTGGGTCTTTATTTCTTCTTGGGTTTCTTCGTGACTTTTCTTTCTTTTTTGTCTTCCAGCCCTAATTGATTACATTGAGAAATTGGCTCTGTAAAACTCCCAGGCAAGCTGTTTTGTCATGCACCAGTGAGTCGCAGAGCAGGAATCCAAGCCTGACTCCAACTCGTGTTTCAAGGCAAAGACTTGGGGGAGCCCACACGTGCTCTGCAGGTGACTGGCCTCATTTCTTTCTGTAGGAATTAGGGTTTATGATGTGATGAGGTTGGCCTTGAGCATCCCCCCACCCCCGCCACCAAAGAAAAAGCAACTCTATCCTCTACTTGTGTTACTTAATCTGATCTAGATGTGCCATCAGGCAGGACACTAGAAATCCAGTGAGGATGCTTTTACTGTATAAAGGTAGATGACTGACACTGTGGGGCCATGGTTGGGTACATCCTTGCTTGCTCTTGCTGGTGGCTCATGTTCCGGATGTATTTAAGGACATTCAGCCCCACCTTTGAGAATAGAGCCATCCTCTGGCCCTGCAGTGGCTGGTGTTTTGATTATTCTCATGAACAACCCCAAATTTGAACTGCACACCAGCTTTCCACCCACCTGTCACTCAACAAAGCACCAAGGTCTTCCCTTCTGTCATCTCCTCTTTGGTCCATCCTCTCTTGGGCCTATGTCACGTGAGAGGCAGAGAGAAGGAATGAGGTGGGAGAAATATGGGGCAAGGGAGTGCTTTAAATGGTCCTCTTAGATTCTGGCTTGTCTGGGAGGCAAGATGAGTCTCCAGAAAGGCCAGTTTCAATGGGAATTTGAATATTCATGCTGCTGACTCCAGGAACTCAGGAGTTACGGACAAGAAACAAACAAACAAAAACAAAAACAAAAACAACAGAAATACAAGACACACTGAGAAAAAGAAGGAGAAAGAGCTGAATTGAGCTTCCAGGAAAGTAAGAGATAGGACAACTATATGCATGGCTGGGTGTAGCAACTGTGTGTGGGGGAGGTGAAGGCTATGTGAACTCCTTCCTTCCCACCGACCTTGGCCTGCTGTGCTGAGGGGAGCTGAAGACCTGTCGCCATCCCTGAGATGAGGAGGAGCTGCACTCGGAAAGCCAGTGCACAATCCTAACTGCATGCTTTGTGGGGCAGAAGGGTAAGAGGGGCCCATGGTTGTGTCTCATGTGCTTGGCTGACTTCTACCTGGACAGCAGTGAAGGGCTAACACGGATCCTGGGAAAGAAGAACCCGCCATACTAGCAGGGCTTCCCTGTCAGAATGAGGGTGAACAGGAAAATGCTTTGTGCAACTCCAGAGCTCTCATGAAGAAGCTAATAACCATTCTGGGGATGCAGCCACTTGGTAGGGAAGAGAGATGTCAAGGTCAGCCGAAGGCTCAACACAGTCTCAAAGGAGTGGGAAGCTGTGGAGTCTCTACAATGCGACAGGCAGTTTATGTGTGTATTTCTCCTACTGCAGCCTTATTGGGATATGATTCCCATAGTGTAATCGCCCCACTGGAAGTGTGCATTGGTGTTCTCTTCTGTATCTTCACAGAGATGTGTGACCATCATTGCAGTTAATATTAGAACACTTTCACTACCCCTGAAAGACCTAGGCACTCATTAATAGTCATTATCCTTCTCCTTTTTCCTCTACCCTCTGGAAAACCACAGAACTTTCTTTCTCTGTATGTTTGATATCTTAAATATTTCATGTAAAGCAACCATATGATATCTGGCCTTTCGTTTAGCGTATTTTCTAGATTCTCCCTTGTGGCATCGTGCATCATCAGGTGCTCTTTCCTTTTCAGGAACAAATACTATTTTATTGTACAAGTACGCCACTTCTTATGTAGTGATTCATGGACTGTTTCTGCCTTTGGGTGGTGATGAATAATACTGCTATAAACACTTGTGACAAGATTTTGTGTGGGCATGTGTATATTTAATCCCCATAACAACAAAGCCAGGATGGTCACCAATTTATGAAAAACTATAGCTCAGAAAGGTGAGGTAATGTTTTGAGACTCAATCTCTTGATTTGGTTGGAATATGATAGAAGGGCAAATAAAAGGGACATCAAATAGAATTTCATTTCACCTTTGCCAGGCCATTATACACACGAGTGGGTAAAGAGAACGCAGGGAAAGCCTGAGTGAATCTGCGTCAGTGCTCGACCTGCTGTAGACTCCACACCTTTCTCTGGTGGTGGGTCTGGGGGCACAGGGCTGAGTTTGCCTGGCCCTGGTGTATCTGAGTCCTGGAAAGATGTCCCTTACCTGTTCCTTATTCTTGTGTCAGGGGTGGACATGAAAATAGATCAAGAACTGCTCAAGTCTCTAGCTGGAGTAGCCGTGGGAGGAGGCAGGTGGGAAGTCCCTGCGGCAGTGTCCTTCTGAGAGGGCTTCTTCCGGTGCACTCTGCCTGATGGCAAAGTGGATGTGCCTACTGCCAGGAAGAAGGGCTTCAGAGAGAGGAATCCAGTGAGTACGCAAGAGTGTCTCTGTGGCACGGAGCAAGAGGGTCACTGAGGCTGTTGGCTCTACTTCCCTCTGGCCCCGGGGCTTTCCCAGAAAGCAGTTGGGTATGGGAGGGCAGGTGACGTGCCACCCCATTAATGTAACTCTGATGGCTTGGCAGGACTCAAGCCAAAACTGGTAATCATTGACTCTCAAAGACTCCCTGGGTGTTTCAAGAGAATGTACAGGGAGGCTGGCTCTCCACAGAATCTACCAGCCTGACATGAATCCAAAAGCCTTGCCCTTCTCATCACCTTTCTGGGAAGCAAGATGCTTCCCAGGAAGCCTTGATCCTGCTGTATAGAAACCCAGGGTTAAAGTCAGCACAGATTGTGATGTGGTTGGATCTTTTCATTCCATGAAAGGGAAATTAGACCCAAAGATAGTGTTACCAAAGGTGTTAACAGCTGGTCACTTCCTGTTTCCCAGTGCTGTCTAAATTCTGTCTGTCTGTGAGAGATACATGCAGGTCCCCATTTTCCAGATGAGAAAATTGACACGCTAGCGAGGTTATGTAGCACCCAATGTTACTATTAGGTGACTGACTTCAGATTCAAACCCCACAAACCATCTTCTAATGTCCTTGTTCACCTGGTGGGATGGCCACAGGGAAACTTCACATAGAATGTGGGACGAGAAGGCATTCAGAGACCCCTTCTCAATCCAAGAAATGGTGTCCTATGCGTCCAGTTCTGCAGGCCTCTCAAGCTGAGCAGTGGCAGTGTTCATTGCCTAAGTGTGTAGTGACACAGACACTACTTTCCAATTGTGTGTGCTCAAAGCACTAGCTGATTTTCCTCCACTTTGTAAGTTGTCAAGAACATAAATTCTGTTTTCTTTAGCAAAGTGTGCTTTGCTTGTTGCAGGCTAAGTTTGCCCAGGCCTCCTGTCCACATGGAATTCACTCATTTCTGGGTTGGAAAGACTGAGTTGATGTAATACCAAACCAAACCACAGAGAACTAGAAGGGTCAGACTAATGACAGGATCCCTGCACACATAATACACACAACTTTTTATAAACATTACAATTCTTTCATTAAACTGCAGTGTCATTTGAGGCGGGTGGCTCCATATGTGAAATTTAAGAATAGTGTCATTATAGATATGTCCAACTTCCAGAACAACAACCTCCACCCAAACACAATATTCTTACAAAACGAACAAGTGGGAGGATGATTGTTTGATTTGCAAAAGTTACTCTTCACTTTATAAAATAATCCTATAGGATTTCTTTAAATATCTAATAGCCACTGGGTTATAGAATATGACTTACTATTCACAATTTCTGTTCACAAACCACCCTTAGAGAACAAATATTGATTTCAATATAAGATTATATATCCAGACATGTACAATGATATTTTCAATGTAATGTCGTTCTTTAAATACAGTGGTATTCAAAAACCAAATAAAATTTCCTCACAAGGTCATTCGAATTTGATTTGGTTCACAATCAACTTGGTTTTCAACCAGAATCATGGAAAGGATTAAGTTCATGAACTGAGGTACACTGTAATAGTACAAATAAAAAGACTATGAGGCTAGAAAAACCTCTGGATCACTGTGTTAATTTAATATTTTAATCCTAAATTCATTGAAATCTAGAATTTACCACGTAGGCTGAAGGTCTTCAGAAAGGTCTGACCTGAGAGAAAAGTGGATCTCTGAAGCTTTTTTAAAAGTCAGGTTTCCTGAAGGCCCTTCCTAATTTGGGTAAAATTTTAATCAGGGTGGACCAGGAACAGAAAGCAGAAAAGTTCCTACTGAACTTTTACCCAGGACTCTGCAGGAACCTGTCCTTTCTCTCCAGATGGTAAGCATGTCTGTTTTTGTTTTATTAGATTTCTTTCCCAGTACCAGGACTTCCTCCAGATCCTGGGTCCTGACACACAGATGGGCAAATTCCCTGACCAATGGCTAGAAACCCAACCCAGAAGCTCTTGTTGGCTACATCAAGGTTCAATCATACATGAAGCTTTAAAAATCATCTCCTGTGCATCTTTAGAGGCAAATGACTCCATTTGCCATACTGCCTTCTAAATAAACAAGCCACTGGACACTTCAGGCTCCGAGAAAGCTGGATAAGCATTTGCTTGGGAGGAACCACTTAAACAAAGCTGTGTGAGCTAATCTGCCCTGTTGAGGTCCCACAGACACCAAGTGCCACCTGAGAGAGTTGCATTGAATTGATATTGCCCTCTCCGTGTCCCTTTTGTAAAATCAACATTCCGAGTCCTTCGCATCTTCATGTGTCTATTTATTTCCTGGACAAAGACTTATTGAACCTCTGGTCTCTCTTGGAGCTGAGGTAGGTGGCAGGAGGAGAGGACAATTGGAGTCATTGCCTCTAGATTAGCATGCAAGTAACTGTGCAAGTTAAAATTACTATTCATACTACAAATGAAAAGGGTACACTTGAATCTTATAAGGAGGGATAGCCTGCTTCAAATGGGAAAAGGAGTCGGGGAACTCCTCTTTCTCTGAGAAGGTGACACTTGAGCTTCTTTCTCCAAAATGACATTGAAATTGAGATTAAGAATTCAAACAGGGAAGGATGGTGGGGGGAGAATAGAGCTCCAGGTGTCCCAGTAGAAGAAGTAGCGAGTGAGGCGGGCTCAGAGAGGTTCAGCAACTTGCCCAGCGTGTGCAGGTGCAATGAGGCAGGGCTGGACCTGCGGTGTGTGTCTTCTTGTCTTTGCTTCACCATCTGCTATCTGGGTGTGACCATGGCACTGACCCCAAGACCAGGGCTTAGCTCTCCATCACTGGCAGGTTGACCTTATCCTGTTGGGTGGCTCAGGGGTGTCCCCACCTTCCCACACTAGCCATTGTCATCCACCACTCCTGGGACACAGTGAGCAGGTTTTGAATAAATGTTTGCCTTTTCTTTACACTGTTTGCCAACTATTTTGAGTACACCCTAGGGCTTAAAAACAAAGGCTTCTCAATCAGGTGGATCTGGAGTCTGCTAATCTTTGCTCTTTTGGCTTCTATGTTGTGATCTGGCACATGTTGTTTAACTTCTCAGTTCCTAAACCCCTGGAATTATTATGAGATCCATCTCTGACAGTGCACGTCAGGGATGTTGCCCCCGTGTTCTAGCAGCATAGGAAGCTGTCCTGCCGGTCAGTGCTCCACAGGGGCACCATTTGCATTGTGCTCCAGGGGGCGCTGGTCACACAGAATGCAGTGGTGTCTCCAGCTGGCAGGGAGAGAGTGAGGCTTTGTTTGCTATTTC
This sequence comes from Dasyprocta punctata, assembly GCA_004363535.1. Classification (NCBI taxonomy): domain Eukaryota; kingdom Metazoa; phylum Chordata; class Mammalia; order Rodentia; family Dasyproctidae; genus Dasyprocta; species Dasyprocta punctata. Next base: position 39,220 of record RJWM01013801.1, read on the forward strand.
CTGCTCTCTGGAGACTTTTCTCAGCCCTAGTCTTCCCCTTGATTCATTTCGGGCTGTGCACCTCCACCTTTACTTTGGTTTACTGTCTCCACTCTGGGGTAGTCTTCTCTCATTCAGTAACCGATGTTTTCCCTTGGTAAACTGCTGAAGTCTATGAGGTTTAGGAGAGACAAATTTTTACAGAATCTCTGGGGGAGGCAAGTAGCTCCAACTGTGTGGTTGTGAGCTCCTGCTGTCCACTAGGCGCTCTTGATCCCTTGTCACCATCCTCAGAGCTGCAGGGGATGTATTACTCTCTCTTGAGAACTCTGGACAAGGCAGAGACAAAGTGCTCCTTTGGGCCTGTGCATGGCCATGACCTTCCAGCATTCCCTGAAGACCTTAAAAAACAGTTATGGAAAATGATAGAAAGCTATATTAGAAGTACACATCAAGTGAGTGTCCAGCTTCCAAAGCATTTGTTTCGAAGTCCAAAGCAAATGGTGTGGGCATCAAAGTATGAGATAGATTCTTACAGATATTTCTTTGGTCCAGATTTACTTCCCAGGCTGGTTTTACTGGTAAGGACATCACAGCACCCTCTATTTCCTCTGGAAGCTATGAAGAGATAGTGGTCTTTGTGGTAATAGTAGATAGTATCTGAGAAGGACCAGTGATCTTGGCCAACAAGTTAGCTAGATAGAGTATAAAACCTGAGCTTTAGCATTTTAACTCCTTTCAATGGCTTTTGGCATTTTCATTTGAGTATTACCTTGATTTTTCAAATCCTCATTAGAAAAGCAAACATACATACAAAGTACATATGTGCACATGTGATTTCTAGAAGCAACCAGTGAAATTGGTTCTTATTCACTGATTTGTAAAACAATTTTTATTACCTCTTAGTTATACCTATTATGTCATATGTGCTATGGCCTTTTGTGGTATCCTTCACCAAAAGAGCACCAAGAACACCCCATATTTGAGTCACTTGAGCTTTTTTGTAGCCAGCCCATGAGCTATGTACACCATGAGCAACTGTGGGAGTCTCACTAGATGGGGTCAAGAAGGCTTGAGTAGGAGTTGAACTTGTTTTAGGTTCTGAAGGCTTATGGAAGCGATACTTTGCTCTGGAAGGAAGTATGGGTATGTTAATATGTCAGCATATTATGGTAATAAATCTTATTATCCAGAAAAAGAGAGCTCTGGCATGAGGCTAAAGTTATTATTCATACAGAGCAGCAATCCCTGGTACTATCCAGAATAGGAGGCCATTTGGCTGTTTTGTGGTTTGCACAATGGTCATGTCATTGTCTGTGTTCAAACAAGATTATGGAGAGATCTTGTTTTCCAACTAATTCATCATGATCACAGTGGTTTTGCCTGATGTCAATGCACTATGAGATCATTAATCTTTAGTACTAGAGTAACATAACCTTGCTGTGAGTGTCAGGCCAATTCTTGATGCCAGGTCCTGCCTTCTCCTCTTTAGCGGGTATATGTGTATGCTAAATGACTCAGGCCAAGAGAAGAACAGTGTCATGCCTGGGTACCAAACTTTCATCTGGCCTAACCAAGGACAATTCTCTCCCTCTATTCTGTTACCACCTCTCCTAGATAAGGGTCACACTCCATTGATAGGCAAATCCTTTATTAAATTATGTGCACATTTCCCAAGGTGTGTATCCCATGGGGGGCAGTGGGCTCTGCAGCCAATACAGCTCATGGATGTGACTTGTGGTCAGAACTTTTGTGCCCCTCTCTTGAAAACCTTTCTTACTTTGGTTGTGGTCTCCAGTACAGTCCACTTGACTATATGATGGATAAGATGGTTGCAGTCAGTGACGCTTGGTTAAATTGCTATACTAGTTTGAATGTGTGTACCAGTAAGAATCATTGCCACTATTTATTGCATGATTGGTATGTTCTAGGGACTTTACTCAGGCCATAACATTTAAATCATACTGTGACCTTCGGATGCATTTAATATAGCCATTTCACAGGTGAGAAAACTGAGGCTCAGAAAGGTTAAGTGGCTTGCTTGGGCTTCTCGGCCATGGATTAGCAGCAGAGCTGGTCTTCAAATTCATGTCTGTGCTTACTCAAACTGGAGCTCCTTCCACTCTGATAAGCTGTCTTTGGTGTCACCTGTTCTGGGAGCATTCCCGGTCCAAGTCTCCTATCTCCTCATTACTTCCCATGTATAATATACTGAGTAGTGCAGATAATGCCAAGGTGAATAGCTGGCCCCAGAGATGCCCACAGGACAGTGTACCTATGAACTTGTGATTCCCTGACTTTTGCTCCTGAGCTTTCTTTTCTGGAAGGACCTGGGAAAGCTCGTATCCCATTTGTGCCCTGTACACAACATACTGCTGCACTTGCAACAGAGACAGTGTGGGAGCACACTCACCCCAATGAAAGGTGGTGTCTTTCACCACTGCATCTTTCAATCTAGCCTGAAAAGGAGCCTGTGTCTCAGATGCCCATGAGGCTGGGAATGCCTGTGCCTTCCATCCTTGTCAAATTCCACCAAGAAAGAGCCCATCAGACCCCAAGCTGCCTGTTAATGACGTTGGAGCTAAGTCTCTGGTGTGCTATCCAAAAGGAAAAAGTCATCCTCTGTCTGCTACATACTAGATATGACCTGACTGGGGTAGTCCAGGGATCTGGGTGACTTGATGCTCCTCAGGGCTCTAAATATTTGCAAATCCTACTGGGTGGTTGTTGTCTGATAGAGTGAGATGATTTTCATAGAAAACAGGAAGTCCCCTACAATAGCAGTTAGATGCATTTGTTTTAGTTCCTCAACAAAGGAACTGAAGAACTAGAAGAGGACAAATCCTACACCCAGTCTGTTGGGTACCCTCTTTGGTCATTGCCTTAACACTCTATCCTCAGATCTCTTAAGCAAATCTGCTGCATTGAAAATGTCGATGACTTCTGTAGGAACAACTTGGGAAAAGGGACTGTCACTTTGTTTCTAGCATAGCACCTGGTACTGAGGAGATATTCAGTAAGTGGAGCATTTGTACAGTTACGTTGGTGAAGAATATGGAGAGCCAGTCCCATAATCCCACTGGATACTTCGCTATGGGAGGTCCTCAAGAATTGTTTGGTGATTCAGTTGACTCTTGGCCTGAAAGAAAATAATAAATGTTCACAGAAACTTGAATTTTTTCTGCACCACAGTTGCCAAGGGACTAGAGAGAATCATTTTGTGACGTCCACTTTCAAGCCACACAGCTCATATTTCCTATCTCTACCATAAAATTTTGACTGCCAGAAATATCCTCAAGTTAACTATGGTTGTGAACAGTTTATGGAAAAGGTAAATCACAGTGAATGTCTTTTTTAGTTATATAGAGAAATGATAACCTCAGTAATGTTCTTCTAAATCAGCAAAAATAGAAGCCACGCCTTCTGCCCTCTTTTCTGAAGTGGCTGTATTATGGCCAGTGGGGGGAAGGGGCAGTGGAATAAATGATGCATGAAGTCCCCAGTTCAGAATGTATTGTTCTGAGATGGATGGGTGTAAAAAATTTTTAAAAAATCAGCTATTTAGGTTCTTCAAATTTTAGCAATGAGCGTGACCTTTGGGTATGTCAATTAAGATGAAGATTTGACTGAAGTACAAATGTGTGTGTGTATTTTTACAGATCAAAGGAAACTCAGGAGGAAATTGTCTTTGTTTTCTAGAATTTCAAGTCTGTTTCAATGAAAGAGACTTGGGACTTACTTAGAATTATGGGCTGTCCCTGGCTGCTCTGCAGTTTCTCCTATAGGTCTGCAACAAAAACATAGCCCACGTTGTCACCAAGGTCCCTTAGCCTCTATTACTTATTTACCTTGAACTTCATTTCCTCTGTGCTTGCTTTCTTCTCTCACCTCTGTGTGGGTCACACATACAGTTAGATGCAGAGGAATCACTGCTACACACATGACATTGTTCCTCCTAAAATACCCCTATTACATGGGGAACACAAGCATCACAACCTTGCTTTATAAACACATTGATCAATTTGTTTATCGTCATTCAGCAAATATTCACAGAGCTTCCACTATGTGTGACTCTAACATAGCTTCAGGCCCTGGCCTCAGTGGCCCTGTTCTGTCTCTTAACATGGGTGTTCTTGCTGTCTTATGTTACGGCAGCATTACTCTGCATTTGTTGTTTAGGAACTGGTCTACACTGCCAAACCCACCTGTACAGGAGTTGCATGACAACAAGGACTGTGACCCTTTGGTCCATGGTTGCTTCTGGGATGTCTAGCACAGTGGCTGACATACACGGCAGTTTTGATGCCTCATTATTAAGCAATGATAGATAAATAAATTAATGCATACATAAACATGTTGAACTTGCTGCCAGCTGAGGTGTTTTCCCAGATGGTGGATCTGTCATCAACAGGGAATCTTGCAGAAAAGACATTTTTTTCCAGTGGTATACAAACCATATTACCTTGCGAATGGTGATGTACTTAGTTCGCTTTCCCATTTGACTCTGAGCTTCCTGAGAACAGGAAGAGTTCTGTTTGTCATTGATATCCTCCTGGAGAAGTGTACAATCAGTGTTTGGGGCACGTATGAAAAGTATTTTCTGAGAATGAACTGTTTATAGAACAAGAAGGCTAAAGTCATCAAGAAAAAGTGGCAATAATGTGATCCACTTGTTTTACCTGGCTGCCAAGGATACCTTGGTAAATATTAGTTAATGTGTAGCCTGTTGTTTGCTATTAAGATTTACTGATTTCAATAGAATGGGACCTAAAAACTGAACATGTTATATAACAATCAGACACCAGGGACAATCTCTAACCACATAATAGTTTATAAAATACACACTGGTTCTGTCCATGGTTAGATTAAGTGCCATTATCTAAGCCAAGTAGGATATGTACAATAATAGGTCTCTGGGTGAATGATGGGTTTGGTTAGTGGTTGATTCTATCCTGTATCCTTGTATTGTCTACATATAATTCTTCTCACTCTGTGAACAAATAAATCAATAGCATTGGTTAATCCAGTGTGTGTGAAAAACACCTTCAGTAAATCCCAGGTTTTCCTGAATAAATCCAACAATAAAGCATCTTTTAAATCTCACTTTCTTACATAATGGTGACATTTATATAGAGAGATTAACATGGTATCTTGTTTCTTTCTGGTGTGATCTTACTTTCATCTCAAAAATATGTCCCCATCTATGTTTGTAGAGTTGCCCAGTAGCACTGTAAACACTTGGAAAATTCAGCATCTCAGTGTGTTTTGGAAAATAAGCTGGAGATGGATGATAACTAATTATTTCTGGCCAAAAGTTATGTGGCATGACTTAGGAGAACAGCAAGGGAGTTATAGAGCGTGGCAAAGGAAAGAGAGGCAATACTGGAATTCAACCCACACCTGCTGCCCAGGGACCTGAGCTGGTGGTTTGTCACATCTTAGCATGACGGTATTCAAGCCATGTGAGGTTTGGGAAAATATATATACCTAACCGGGGGCTTGGTCTGAAAACAGCCATTTGCCTTGGTCTAAGCCACACAACTCCACTATTGCAATAAGTGTTTTCAAGTTATTACAAATTAGCATCAGTCCACTGGCTGAAGCCTAAGATAAATTAGGCTGGGTCTCAAAGACACCAGCCTGCAGCTGGACCAGCTGCCAACACCACAATTTCCTTGCTTATCCCAGCCATGGATGCCTCGGGCCAGAATATTTTTAAGAAGCTGGTAAGTGCAGACAATCTGGGGAAAGCATTATAGGCTGCTGGTTGCTTTTGTTTCAACTCTGAATAAGGCCAACCAGATGTTTTATTATTAATGTAGTTATGGAAACCCAAACTGATCCAAGAAATACAACAGGGGGTACTTCCTCATTTTACAGAAATACTCTTAATCTTCAAAAGTGGAGCAAATCTCAGAGAAACTGGAGAAGGGTGATGGGGGAAAAAAACCGAGAAGATGGTGCTTTAGAAAGCATCTCTGGAATTAAAATGTGTGACAAAGAGAATGTGGATTCAGCTGATAAATAGTCTTAGGATTGATTGTTTATGGTGAGATCCACTGTGTGAAGAGTTTGGTAAATACTACGAGCTTCCATGCACATGGGAGAGGGAGGCAGTGCCAGAGCTACAGGCCAGGTGCACAAGGCACAGGGTGGGGCTGGGAAGAGGAGGGTGTTGCCCCCACAAGCCTCACCTGGGACATCCCCCCATCCTCTTTGAGGATTTGAGGTTTGTGAGGGTTGGGCAGGGCCCCTGAGTGCATGCAAGCCTGTTCGCTGTCTTGGTAGCACCTTTCTGTGTGTGTATCTTTAGAATCTGTCCTTTACATTTCAAATCACCACCGTTGTGGTTTTCTTCTCAGCACTTCTAGTTGAGCCAGCTTTTTGTGTTTTTACCTAGGTTAAGGACTTGAGTAAGACACTGTGGAATATCACTTTTGTGTAAAATGTATCGCCAAGTTGGTTTCACTTCCTAGTTTTTAATGAATAAATATATTTTGGGAGGGGGATTTTGAAATCTATTTTAAAAACATATTTGCATTTAATGAAAAATACTGTGAAGACATTGCTAACTCTGGTGGACACACCTTGATTTTCTTTGATGCAGGGGAAGAAGCAGGCTAGTGTTTGCAACCTCCGAGTTTCACCACAGTTCACTGTTTAGGGGAAAGTCCCTTCCCTCTTTTGCTGTAAAATGGAAGTCACAAAAAATGTCATTGGTAAGCAACCATTGAGCAGATAGTATTTCGAACAGTCAGTGAATTGTTCCACATGTCTTTATGGAATAAATGGTAAGTGCTAATAGATCATGCCAGCATGAGACATCTAGGAATGAATGAAAACATGGTTTGGCCCTGATGGAGTGGTATTCGGGACTCACCAGCTCTGTAGATCTGGACCAGGGAAGGAAGTGTGAGATATGATGATGTTCCTCTTACTGTTCTGTTTGGAAACATTGGCAAACCATGGAGAGACAGCAGGAAAGTAGGAATAGGCTTGTAAATTCATGGAGAAGGCCTCTGACATTGTCTGGTATGTTGTGAATTATGATCCAAACACTCATTTAAAAAAAAAGAAATTTGACCACTTCTGTACACATCATAATATGTGTTAGGGAAATCTGACTCTAGAATGGAAAATTTGATAACTGGGACACAGCGTGGCAGAAGTTTCCCTGGATTGGAGGCAGGAAGCCTTTTGGTCCATTTCCATCCAGCCGCTGGTTAGGTATTTGACTTATGATGTCATTTAAATTTTCTGGGTGTCAATTTCCTTTATCAACAAATGAATATGCAAGATAATTTAGGCAGTATGTTGATGAATGTTTCTTCTTCCTAGTTATTTATTTTTATAGGTCACAAAAACATAAATTTTGTTTCAGGCTTATGATGTCATAGAAATTATTGCTTATCAGAAGGCTAACTTTATTAAAGAAAAAAGGGGATAGTTTGAAGAATAACATCAAATAAAAGCGTAGGCCATAATTATTTTTTAAAAGTAATTATGGCCAAATATTTTTAAAATGTGTCATTGACTGAGATCAGAAGATACCTAAATATATGATCTCTTGGTGTGTGCCATTTTTATATTTGTCATTAGTTTTACATTTAAGCCTTCCTGGAGAAAGCTTCAGCTGGAAATAGCTTCCATATTCTTGCCCAAGTATTCAAGGAGCCAGGCAGTTTAAACACCAGTTTCACATGTGGTAGGTCTGTGTGTTAGTCACTGGGCTCGCTGCTGCTGTAGACATCATCTTATTTTTGTTTTCCTCTGATGTGTTTTCAGATCAGGGTGTTGACAGAAAGGATGTTCAAACACCTTCGGAAATGGTTTGTCACTCACTTTTCTCGGCGTTCTCAGCAGAGAGCGAGGCTGGTCTCCAAAGACGGGAGGTGTAATATAGAGTTCGGCAATGTGGATGCACGGTCGAGGTGTATATTTTTTGTGGACATCTGGACCACCATCCTTGACCTGAAATGGAGATACAAAATGACCATCTTCATCTCAGCCTTCTTGGGGAGTTGGTTCCTCTTTGGTCTGCTGTGGTACGTGGTGGCCTACATTCACAAAGACCTCCCAGAATTCCATCCTCCTGACAACCATACTCCCTGTGTGGAGAACATTAACGGCATGACCTCAGCTTTTCTATTTTCTCTGGAAACTCAAGTGACCATTGGATACGGATTCAGGTGTGTGACAGAACAATGTGCCACTGCCATTTTTCTACTAATATTCCAGTCTATTCTTGGAGTGATCATCAATTCTTTCATGTGTGGGGCCATCTTAGCCAAAATCTCCAGACCAAAAAAACGTGCCAAAACCATTACATTCAGCAAGAACGCAGTGATCAGTAAGCGGGGCGGGAAGCTCTGTCTCCTAATCCGAGTGGCTAATCTTAGGAAGAGCCTCCTTATTGGAGGTCACATATATGGAAAACTTCTGAAGACCACAGTCACTCCTGAAGGAGAAACCATTATTTTGGACCAGACCAATATCAACTTCATAGTTGATACTGGCAATGAGAATCTATTCTTCATCTCCCCACTGACAATTTACCACATCATTGATCACAATAGTCCTTTCTTCCATATGGCAGCAGAAACCCTTTCCCAGCAAGACTTTGAGTTAGTGGTATTTTTAGATGGCACAGTGGAGTCAACCAGTGCTACCTGCCAAGTCCGCACATCTTATGTCCCAGAGGAGGTGCTCTGGGGCTACCGTTTTGTTCCCATAGTTTCCAAGACCAAGGAAGGGAAATATCGAGTGGATTTTCATAACTTTAGTAAGACAGTAGAGGTGGAAACCCCACACTGTGCCATGTGTCTTTATAATGAGAAAGATGCTAGGGTCAGGATAAAGCTAGGCTATGACAACCCCAACTTTAACTTGTCAGAAGTCAGCGAAACAGATGACACCAAAATGTAGCAGTGGGTTTTACTATGAAGCCAAGTTTTTCTAGGTACTTACTGACTTCAGCATTATGAAGCAATCAAAGTTTGGGGTTAGGAATACAAGACAAGAACCTTTAAAGTCTACCAACACGGTGACCCCTAAATCCTGTAACTGTGATCCTACAAGATACATGACTGCAAGACTACTGTGTTAGTACTCATGATGCATTCATAAGAAACTGCATATGAAAGCCACAGGAGTTTGCTTGGGATTTTTAATAGGATTATTTTAGGTCATTCAGTGTTGATGGGAGGAGATGAAATCATGAAGAGCCTCACGGACAGGTCAAAGAAGATAGTTTTTTTTTTTTTTTTTTAAGTTTCTTTGAAGAAGTTAGGAGCTTTAAATAGGATCATGGGACAACCATATTTTCATTTTGATTCTGATAGGAAGAACGTCATTTTTGTTTTAACATTGACTTTTATCAAGGTAAAAGTTGTCTCCTGAGTTGGAGGAGATGAACAAACAAACCAATGACAATAAGAAGAGATTATTACACAGTGAATAACTTGAGGATTTAACATTCTCAAGCTCTGGTCATTGGAGCCTTCATCTGAGCCTGGATCATGTGTGTTTCACAAGGAAGAAGGGAAAACACAGTCCAGGGACTCTGCAGGATGCAAACTTGTTTTCTTATGGTTTATGCAGATGCAGCAGCCCACAATGGGCTTTGTCCCATATAATGTCCTGTGGTACATTTAGAAGAGGTTAGATCTATACTCCAGAATCTGGTTGAACTACTTTTTACAAAATGGAATGCTTGAGTTGAAAACAGTGGTGATATTTCTTTCAATCTGCATTGGATGGGTTAAAGATCTGCAGATCTCTTAAGAGTATTTCTGGCTCATTCAAGATAGTAGTGATGATTTTAAGAATGCAGTCAGCCTATATGGAATGCTAATGGTTAAAGTTTCTTGTGTTTCTCTGCCTAGGCTTTGCACTGAAATACTATTTCTGAAGTGGGAAAGAGAAAGCAATAAGACATGGCCTCACATCAGGACATTTTGTGGCCTTTGTATCTCTTAAAAGCCATTCCCACATCTTCCTAAAAGGGACCAACATAATGGAAGGATTGCCCCTTAGGAGAAGATTTTATGGGAATATATTACATAACTCCCCACCTGAATTATTTTATATGTATCCTGGGAAAAGTGGAAATCAAAGTTGCATGGGAATCAAAATGATTCAGTGCATTGATTAATATATTAAATTTCTGAAACTGTGTATACACTTTCTAGTGTCCATTTTTATGCATTAAATGTGACAGGGCGACCAAAGAAAATATTTTTGCATAGGGTAGACTTTCTCCTGCAAGGGATAGGACTGGTGGCAAGGAAGCAGGCAGATAGGATGCACTGATTGTCTTGACTCCTTACAGGAAATGAGCTTGGCTGCAGACACACGCCTTCCAGGACAGCTACATCAATCTGTACAGCAGCAGTTGCTGGCAGGTGTTGGGAATGGGTGTCTGTCTTTTTCCAGGCTTGGACTGGAGTTGGTACAGATCCATACATACACTCTTGTCCTTCTGACCCAGACCAGTGGGAACTCTGGTGGGTCTACACTTTGTCAGTGGCCAAAATAGGGGACACTACCCTTGCCTGAAAGTATTTTGACACCAGAACTTACTCTGTTGACAAAGCTAAAAAAAAAAAAAAATCACATATCACAAGCTTGAAGAAGCTGGAATTCTCTGCCATCCCATTATCAAGAGGTTTTATGGCCTTATATTCATTTCTAAACTGGAGAGGCAATGCATTGACTGAGGTCCTTCACATGTGAGCCCATTCCTCTGATTTCCTCTGCCCCCTAGTAGCAGGCTTGGGATGGGTGGAAGGACAATACTCAGAATCAAACCAGTCTCTGTGATTTTAAGGGAACTGAATGACTGGAATCTTTCTGATTGGTCTTCGTTTCTGGATTAGTCTATGGAAATCTTGTCTGCTTCCAAATATTCCTTTATTCGGATCAAAGCATTCTATGATTGGACTGAAGTCTTCTTTTTAATATCCATTTCCATTGAACCTCTAGTAACCATTAAGTACATCCAATAAAGCCCTTAGGAGGTTAACCCAGGGATGGTAACTTTTGATAATTCTAAAGGGAACCCAAAAGCAGCACAAGTAACTCTGGGCATCTGGAGAGAAGGGATTACAAGGGAATCGGGACGAGGTGAGCAAAGAAAATAGATGAGAAATCATCAGACAGTCAACCTGACTCTAGGTTAAGGCCAAAGTTAGCAGTCGCCTTTTTATTCCCATGTAGTAATGTTTTCCCCAGTAAGACATGACCACACCAGCACTATTATTAGTTATAAGTATGCTATATTGTTGCATTTATTGATTTTTCCATTTCAAATCAATTGTTTTTTTCTTATTTCCTTAAAAACTGCATCCCTTGATGCATTATTATATTCAAATTTTCCCTTGATACGGCATCTCCTTGAGTTACCCACTGTCTCTGTCGTTATGGGGATTCTGACTTAGAGAGTCTGACGCAGACCTTGGTTGGTTCAAGGGCCAATATTCAAAGTGGAGATTTGGGAGACTGCCTTTAATAAAGGGCAGAAGGAAAAGAGTCTTTGAGTAGCCAAATGGAAGAAATGAGGGGATCAGAGCTTCTGTTTCCATCTTGACAGGGAACGTTAAGGAAAATCTTCCCAAGTGGAGTGCAGGCACCGTGGGACATGGATAGTCCTTAGAGTTTCATAAAACAAGAGCATGATCCTCTGTGAATGGTGCAGGGAATCTTCCCTTGTCTAGCACAAGCCTGGTTAAAGCTCTGGTGGAAAGAATGCAAATGAACCCTTGGCCCCGCCCCTGGGACGTTGCTGTCTGCCATTACAGGAAGTGTGTGTCAATCAAAACTTGACAGAGGAGATAGAACATTTTATTTTGGAAGCCAGAAGTTTGAGAACAATGACTGGAATTTCCTCTTTCTGTCCAGCCAGGGCTGTTTGTCATTGGGGAGATAAAAGTCCAGGGGTAGGGAATAAAGGTTATCGGGATCTGCGCAACGCAGAGCCATGTGGGGGGGCGCGATGCGTGGAGGGGTTATGGAGGAAATCTATTTCAATGCCTGTCATTAAGTTTCCATTAAAAGAACATTCAGTTAGGAATTCAAAAATAATTTAATCTCCCCAGCCAGATGCGACCAGCTGGACTCTCTGGAGCGAAGCCCTGTAGAGGGAGAGGTCTTGCACCACCAGGGCTGGGGACCTTGAGTGTCCCCACGCAGCACATGCCTGACTGGGATGGGTGTTCTGGAAGCCACCACAGGTTTCTGGAGAGTGAGAAACGCCAAGACTTGTGCCGTGGTAGGAGGAACTTTCAGTGTATGGGTTTTTGCAAAGGTTTCACTATGTTTTAAGCTCTCTTTTAAACATTTCATATACATTTCCTTATTTAAATTTTTCAACAGTCCTACTAGGGCAGAATGATCATTACACCTGTTTTTCACATGAGCCAGCAGAAATAAGGAACTTGTCCAGAGTCTTGAGCTGGTAAATGGCAGGGCTCCACCCCACACCAGTCTTCCTCGAAAGCTCTTGAGTTGAAAATCACTCAAGTCTATATCCTACATGGGGTCGCACTGTGACAGGACTTACTGGGGCCCTCCGTCACCTGCACCCCAGGAATGGGACATGCTCCTGGCCTGCTCTCACGCTTTGGAAGCATCCATTGTGCCACACAGGGAGAGTCACTGGCCAAGCTTAATCAACACTCTGGAATTGCAGTGCTAGCAAAAGTCAGTGTTTTCCAGGTGCTCTGGGTAACTTGCCCAGTGAGTCTCCAGGAGTATCATGGACATACTGAGGTCTTGCCTTACCTGTTGGGGAACACCTATAATACTATGTACATATGAACCGTGACTGAAATATAAAATGAATGTTTAAATAAAATCTACAGTAAAAGACACATTGCCTTTAACAGGGAGTTTAGGGAGGGGGAAGGGAGAAGAAGGAAGGGAAAGAAAAAATGAGAAAAGGAGGATAAAATGAAAACTAAGCTTTGTGAAAAGAGGGGATGAGAATGAGAAAAAGAAGAGGAATCAAGATATAACATGTACAGATACAAATTCTCTATAATGAATGTGGTCATTATGCATATCTAAA